>PNEQ01002869.1:35634-65532 GCA_003012365.1 Medauroidea extradentata | reverse complement strand
TTGATACATAGTGTTTATTCTGTTTGATTCTCTAAGATAGGGTACCGGTAATCAGATGAGAATTTATTAATATAGGCTAAAATAAAAATTTTAGAAAAGATAGTAGTCACTTTTAAAATTCTAAGTTTCAATTACTGTGCGATCCAGCTAAGTTGTATTTTTATCATATACATTTGTGATTAATTAAAACATATTACTATCTGTGTTTCCAAGTTATTGTGCTTGTCCCAAACCTCCCCATAGTGGGGAGGTTTGGGACACTTTGCATGCCATGAGATTTTATTAATTTACATCTGTCGAGGTGCTTTAAATTCATGTCTAATGGATCATTGTGTAGCCAAAATACCCCTTTATTTTTTTCAACACTAATAAAAATAAAATGTGCAAACACAAAAATTAAAAACATCAAAATTTTAAAAATGTCCCAAACGTCCCCACCTTCCCCTAATCAAAGATACCAAATTTACAATTAAAATGTAGGGCCTATGGATTATATCATACTCAAAAATTTCAGGTCTTAAGTCATGGTAAAAAAAAAAATTGCTATTCAAGACAAGATGGTCTTCAAAGTGCTCACTTTATCACGAACCATCTGTAAGGTTCTTGGAATGTTATTCCAAAGCAGAAATCACTTACGTGCATTTAGTAGTTTTCAAATACTATTGTAATGACTGAAGCACTGCACATCTCTCTGCATCATTTCCAGGTGGCCACCTTAAGCGGTGACCCTACTATTTTATTTACGGAAAGAGCATTGTATAGTCCAGAGCACGCTTTTTTATTTTTGTTATACTATTCCTGTTGGTATCTTTTACGTGACAGCAGTTAAAAGTAGTTATTTTTAGCCAATATGTGATGCCCTGAAACCATGTTTCTATGCACAATAACTAGAAAACAAAAATAGATAAGCATGGGTAGTTTTAAATGTGTTTTATTTTTATGATGAAGTTATTGAATGCATATCTCTTAAAAAAACTTTCTCCTAACATCTGCAACACATTTAATGCACCAGCTGTATAGGACTCTCAAAGAGTGTTCCAACAGCTTACATCTGACCCGTCACCTGATCAGCCAGCTGACCAACAATTGTGTTTGAGCCTTAATAATAAACTTCGTCCCTATGCAACATGACTAAAAAGTAAACTGACAACTTAATTTTTTTTAAATTCATTCATTAAACTTTTTTTAAAATCATTCATTATAAGTTAAAATATTTATGTTGTGAGACAAAATTAAGTTCTGAAAAATTAATCTATTACAATAACAACAGTGTTACCAAAAGGTATTATATATACATTTATCTGAAATGGTATTGTAAATTATGTAAGGGAGAACACCGAGGATTCAATATGTGAAGTAAATTTCTAGTTTAAAAAAAAATCCAAAAAGTAGAATAATATTATTAATAGTAAGAAGTAGATGAGTTTCATAAACTTCCTTGTTGTTTAGAAATGTGTATAAATAAATTTGCATTAGTGTTTTTTTTATATTGTTTTTTAAAATAGACAGTAGCCTACAAATAACTCACAACCTGATAGCTGAAAACCTAAAATTCCTCTATTCGATAGTTGGTATTCCCCAATTTGATAGTATATGTAAAGTCAGCATAATTTCAGTAAAAATTTCAAGAACGTCTGTAATGCGTAATATAACTGTTCGAGAAACCTCGTCAAGGTTTTTCATTGTAATAGGCTAATGTATTAAAAACACATACAAAAAAAGACAAAACACACCATTTTAAGAAACCTTAAGAAAAACTTAAATCTTTCATTTCTTTGATTAAACAAAACTATTAAAGTAAAAAAAAATATTTTTATGTAAAATGCTTCTTTTTATGATTATATTTAACTTAATGTAAGTATTTATTTGATCACTATGATTAAGTTTGTGTTCCTAGATCCGGTAGCCCTTTTAAAAATTTCCAAAACAATATATATATGTATATTTTTTTTCAGAAATATAGTATCCATGTTCTTAAGTAACCTGTTCTGAACAAACACAATGCCAGGGATGCTAACTGCTGCATGCGAAAGTGCAGAGTCCGCAGATAATTATGCACTAGAGAAACACCCTATTCAAGGAGTATATTTTCAGCCATTTTTAAAGAACTATAAAATCCCAAGTTGGTATTGAATCCGTGGTGTTCTTCCTAAAGCGGTTTATTGAGTTTTATGGAAGGAAACTGAAAATACAAATTTAGCTGTTAACTTATAATTACGCCGCAATGTGTGTGTGGCAGATTTTTTTATACTCGCAATTTGCCCGACTGATTGCGACCTAACTATACATTACTAGCTGAATTTCCATGCTTGTACTATAGCGCAATGTTAATAGAATTTGCGGCATAGTCGCCAATTTAACATTTTTCTTCTCAGAATTTCAAAAAAGCGAAAAATAATACAATTCAATGTGGCGACTGAAACCGAGCCTTAATAAAGGCCAAAGCCCGATTCCTCTCCCAGTTCCTGTCATTGAACCAAGTTGTATCACAGTCCTTCTAATGTCACTGAAAACCACTTGTCTTACTATAAGTTGGCCCAACCTCACCTCCCCCCCACATTGTGCGTACGGGGATTCTTCACCGGTTTCAAATTTCCACATTTGACGCCTGAGAACAATGGAATGATAAGAGCCAGAGTACCACACACTATAGGAAGCGTATCATCTCTACTCAGCGTGTCAAACTGGTGGCAAGGCTTTCGTTGTAGTCTTTTTCCTATGGGACTTAAGGCGGTGACCCTAAAATTTTATATTTGGTTAGTACAGGCCAATGCATGCTTTGCACTTTACGAATTTGGGTGATATTTTTTAAGTTACAGCAGTCTAAAAAGCTATTTTGAGAGGCCCGAAAATTATGTTTTTGAATTTTTAAAAACATGGAAGCATAGTTTCAAGTGTGTGTTCTTTTCGTAGATAAACATAATATGAATAAGAGTAGCAGTTTCACATATACTAGGCGAGGATTTCTCTTAAAGATGCTGAAAGGTCTACTCATAGATGATAGATTTCAATGTCTGGTAGATTTAAATAAAAACAAGCTAGACTTGCCCTTGCTCAGGCACTGTGAAAACTGATTGGAAATCATCTTGCACACATTATGAGGCTGAAGTCAGCTGTATGAAAATGTGTAGTGGACATCCTGAGAAAGAACACAGGAAGAAAATGAAGCAGCATACTACATGTAGCACACACACAATATCCAGATGCTATGCTCGAAGCATACAGTATCAGTTTCTCTAATTTTACCATAAAAGATTTTTTTTATAAAAAAGCTAGAGTAAATGTTGTACTTGTATGAAGTATTCAGTACACCTCATACTGCTGCTGGCGAGTTTTTTGCAAGTTACATGCTGCGAAGTAACTATGCTTTTCAGGCTGCCATTTTAAAATTTCAAAGATTTTTTTAGAGGACTTTGTGAATTTGTTGATTACAAAACAAGTCAGAATTTAAATTTTCAGGTTACTTGAACCTCATGTTACTACTTCGTCTTGTGAATTTTAGCACCATTCGGAACCAGATAAGCTTTTTGTAGACAAAATTTCTGTTTTCTTATTTGATATACGTGCCATTTGTATCACATCATCTAAATGTTTTATACATTATTAATTTCTTCTTGTGGAATCCTAATGTGTTTGTTGCAGTCAAATGTAAATGAGACTAAAATTTCTGCTAGGGTGAAAATTTTGCTACCATTTGACAGTTGCTTTATCAGCGCATTACGTCATTACGACAATAGTCAGCTAAGACAAGTGGTTAATGCATACACTCATACATTTAGTAATTGTCACGGGCAATCACATGACAATCACACTTTTTCAGTTGTCAGTGCAATCCACACCTTAACAGAAAAACTGGCAGTATCCTTAATGCTTGATTGTGAACTGTAAAACATTTATATACTTTTATTTACATCATATTACAGGCTTTTTATATTTGGTACATACATGTGTGTTAATGAGATATTTTGCAGTACATAAAGTGCAGTTACAGTTAAATTAATAGAAGCTAATACTGTATCTGCTTTGATTGTAATCACAATAGACTAGCTTATATACTGGATACTTCTTGTTAAGAAGTGTGAAACCTGGTTAGACAACAGCCCGTATCACAAACACTTGACCCCTTCAAAAGTGATGTTGACAGCAATGTCGGAGTCCAATGTTTGTGATATCGGCTGTAGTAGCTAGGTTTCACAACTCCTCAATCTGGAAGCTTAGGTGACGGATCTGCCATATACACATGTGTGTGCGTTTGTAATACGACATCTAAAACAAAATCTTCATAGAGTCATAACGAATCTTTCAGATAAGCAGGAACTGGAGCAGTAATGCAACATGTACAGTATATTGAAGAACTATTCCAGCATTTACCTAGAATAATTTTGAAAAACCATGTTGAACCAAAATCAGGATGGTCTGACCACCAACTGAATCCAGATTCTCTTGAATGCAAGCCCAGTTTTTTACTACTGTGAGTTCGTGCAAATATTAATGGCAGATTTCTTTTCAGGTGGTGTCAGTTGTTTAGCTCTACATACACTAGGACTTCTTTGCAACCGAGTGATTGGTGCTATGTACATTTCTCAAGATTCAACATTGCTAAAGATTTCATACTGTGATTACTGGGGTCGGCGGAAAGATTTAATGTGCCCTGTAAGTGATGTTGTTCGTTTATCGGAACTGCAGGACAAGGTCTCGGACCCATATGTTTCTCTGCTTAGATATTCAACTCCAGAAAAATTAAGGCTAGTTATTAAGTATGGTTGTGTTTTAGATGTGGAGAAGTTTATTATAGCTCTTGGACATCCTGATTAGTGATATTGTTACACAGATAAGTTTGCAATGCACTTATTCTCATCTGTATTATTCTATGATATTTGTACACAGCTAATAGAAATACATGTTATACATTGTTGTCATTCTTGTGTTTGTTTTGAACGTAAGCATAGGGTAAATTAAAAATTAACTACTATTTCAACTACTGGGTACAAATGAAGCTGTTTGATTTGAATCAGTTTAAGTAATAATATTGTAACAAAATATTGTGGGAATTAACTGTTTTCATGACCTTTTATAATACAAAATATTTCTCTAATGATTTAAAACTGCTGTTACTGTAAATATGCTTGCAAATGAAATTATGTTTATGATAGTGTCATTAGGTATCAATATGTTTACAGAATGGTGGTAAATTATACATAAAATCTAGGTAAGAAGTGATTGCAGTTATGTAACCACCATCCATTCCACGAAGCATAGTGACAAATTTTGATATTTTGATGATCAAGAAACTTAAGTTTTTTATTGATGATAACAACTACAAGGGATTCCTTGCTCCTGAAGTTAACAGAGAACAGCAGGTAAATAGGCTACAAGGCTTTCAGACATGTATACATACTCTGTTTCATATAAGTTTAGATAAATCTGACAGCAACTTATGGGATTTTGTTATTTTTGTCACTACACAAGACAAACTTTGCAGTACAAATGCTGAAATGGAAATTTCAGGTTCATTTTAGAGCTAAAAATGTCTTGCATTATGCAACAAATCGCAAAATACTAAAAAATTATTGCCCATAAGTTGCTGTCAAATTTATCCAAACTTATTTGAAACAGAGTATAGCTAAGGCATGCCTGGCAAACAGACAGTGGTTTAGATAGTAAAAATAGCTTAATGTCAGTATCAAAGAATCACTACATTGTTTTGACTCGTAATATATATTTGCACCAAAAATTTTTTGTGGCATTAAAGCCCACAATTTTAAAGATGTTTGATTCAAATTATTTTTCAGCAAGATTCAACAAAAATATTTTTGTGCAGGCTAATTGTGCATTATTTTTGCAAAATGCTTACGTACATTTAAACATTTGTGCATTTTATGACTACACAGTCTCAAATGTTTTTCAAAGTATTCAGTCAAAAAACCTAGCTCATTGGACATATATAAAAAAAACTGTTAAGCACAGCTGGTGATGCTAAAGGTACTGATAACAATTAAGTCTTCTGAACCAGACAAATATCTCAAATGGGTCAAATTACACTTGTGAAAATTCTGCAGATACAGGGTTACTTTCTGCAACTGTTAAACTGGGAAATTAAGTGGGTTTGAGTTATGTGCTTAGCTATTTGAGTGAAGTAGATGGCCGTTTAACCATATCTGAATCACATGTAACCCTCAATATGAACAGTGTTTTGGGAAGAAAAACAAGTTTGGTTACCCAATTTCAGATATATTGTCACATTGTAAACTTCACTGTCCAGACAGGTAACTACCACAACCTCACATTGCACCTAATAACTTATCTTTTTTGAACACAGTAGGGGAAGTAGCTGGCAAAAAGCAAAGTTGAAATTGGAACTTAAGTCTGACAGTAAAAATAAGTGTGGTATGCTGGTAATCTACTGTGTTAAAATCCTGAAAACGTCACTTGCGAATCACAGCTGCATGTCAATTCTCCTAGTTCTGGACATCTCTACTAAATGTGTGGAAGACCGAGAAACGTCAGTTGCATTACCTGCCCTCGATAACTCAGTTCTTAAAATACCAGGCGAAGATGGGCACACATCCTCACCTCTGCCAATTACCTGTACACAGTTATGATCTCCTGAATTGCTAAGTGAGTAGCATTGCTTTGTGATTTATCTACTTTCGCACAGTCTCGAACACAACAATTCTGCAGTTATCTCTTTCCAACTGCATAGATTATAGTTTATACAAATCCCACTGCATATAAAAAAAACTGTGGTAGAAGAATGCAGACTCTTGTGGCATACTGCAGAATAAGCACTGCAAACTTTCTGCAAGATTCTTCCAAACCGTAGAAGAAAAATAGTACCTATATTGTATACAACACCAAAATTTGTCTGTGTTAAAAAGGTTTGTTTTAGTTCAGCTTGCTTCCAGAGGACTCTGATGCTTAACCTAAGCAGGCATCAGAATAAGGGCATTAAGTAAATAAAAAAATAAACATATATTTTGTAAAGTTTGTAAAAAATTGTGTACTTATCACACCAAAATATTATTACACATAGGCCTACTTATGAAGGCAAATGCCTCTGCAAGCAGGATATCATACTTAGTTATAATAAAGAGAAGATATACTTGATTTATTGCCTATGTAGTGTATGATGATTCTTGTGTTGTAATTGAATGTTAGTACATATTGTAAGGACCAAACATTGTGGTAGCTTAGCTCCCTAGTGCTGAGAACGAGTTTTGTTAGCACAGCCCGGTCACACTCGGCACACCTTCAGTACAGCTAGAATGCGTTCACAGTGTTACAAAACCGTGTGTGTGTCGCCTGCACTCCTTTTCCCATGTGAATCAGGTCACAGCACGTAAGCTTTCTAGAGTCTTTATTATTACACTTGATATCACTTTGTTTTCTATACTGTAAGAAAAAAAGAAAATGATCATATGGTTGATATTAGCATACCAATGAGTCAAATGTAATACACCATACACAGCATGTTGGCAGATGCATTATAATTGACCTTTTAACAAAATAAGATACAAAAATACTTAACATGATCTAGTGGTGCACGTTATAGAAATGAATAAAGCGTACATGTGGAATATAGCTTGATGTGTGTAAAATAAGTGTGAGTAAATAAAGTGATGTTATCTCTAAGCTTATTATCAACAGGGTAAACACACTACCAAAGAATGGCATTTTACCTCGACAGATAGTCATTCCAAACAAGTGTCTTTCACATTATTCATTTGAAAAATAAAATAAAATATAGATCTGAGTTGTTTTCAAGAAATAATGATAAAATAAAGCTGACATACAAATAAGTTTAGCTAAGGAAATTTATTGAAGAAAACTTGCTTTAATTTGTAAAATATGCTGAAAAAATTTTAATTTAAAACAAAGACGACAGAAGAAAATGTAATTCTACTATCTGGTGGAACCAAAAGAAATATATTCTAGTGCAGTAGAAATAAAATGAAATTAAGTCATGGCATAGGAAATAAATAAATAAATCTAAGACCTAAGACACTAAATTTAAGACTGTTACACTCAACCACACACAGACAGGAACTGCGAAGAGAATTGGCCATGCCCTTTGTCAGCGGCGAAGCCTAGAGCGTTTTAGAGCATGACTGCTAATTAGTGACTCTACATTACTATGAGTTGTGTATGGAACCATCAGACTGCAGACTCATGAGACAGTAACTTGCAAGAGAAGAAGAGTGAATCATCCAGCAATAGACCTTGGTTTCAACAACTTGCCTTTGTTTGGTGTGATTGGCAGATGCATTAATTCCATGTGCTCAAAGTGTACAATCCTTTCCTGATACAGCTTGCTGAGGAATACTACCATGCTTCACCACTACCCTTTGTTATTTTTTTGAGCATCCATCCCAGAATTCGCCTGAAGTGAGTTTGGAAAATCATGGAAAATTAAAATCAGAATGGCAGCAGCCAGGAATCAAACATAAGTCTTTCTGAATACGTTTAAATTTAAATATTGGTTTTGTGCTTGTCCATTATAAAATAGTGACTTACAGTGCACTATTCATATTGTTGTAAACTAGGCTTATAGGTCTACGGTGTGTTTTATTAGTTACTAAACATGTAAATAAATGTGTGCACTTTGCTCCACATCACATTAAAAAAAAAATGTCATTAGCTCCAATAAAACTATAGAGACAAGTCTTTACTTCCATTTGAGCTCAAGCAATAGTAAAATATTCAGAGGACAAAACCATGAACACAAGCTGTTTAATAATACACAATTCCAAATAGGCCTACAGCATAAATAACAATTCACAGGACATCTATAATTTTATACAACTTGAGAATTTTATGAACTTACATTCTATTCTGATATGTCTGTGTGTAGAAAAATAAACATATTTTTCATTGTACATGTACGACGCACCAAATACAAAGCTTGCTCACACTATCGCTTTGTGAAACTATAATGCTGATCGCAAATGGGCAGTTAGCTGACGAGAAGTGTCTGACCTTTCACTTTATGCTTGGAATGTAAGTTTAATTGTGCAGTTGGTAGGAACAAACATAGTTTGATAAGAAATGTTTGTAATATTATAAACATGACAATATCAATTGATTTTCATTCAGGACAGATTAATTAAAATATGAAATACATACATGGAACTACATTCAGTTATTTCCTGTGAACCATACAAAAAGATAACCATTGTAAACATGGAAATAGATGCGGTAAAGGGAAGCAAGTTTTTTTTTTTCAACACTAATTTCAACACTGCTCACTTTACTGCCTATAACTGAAAAGAGTCAATGAGGGTGAGTATTTTGAAATTAATTTACATTTCAAATAAACATGTTACAAATATTTATTTTTAACACACAAAGAGAAAGTAAACAATTCAATATCAATGTACTGTACAGCTAAGTCATACAGTATTTGCAGACAAACATATCAGCTCCATCTATAGTGCGCATAAGCACGATTAGCTTCACACTGTCGATGTAAATCTTGTTTTTTCTTGACAACTCGACCCTGTATAAAAAATTTTAGTTACAAAACTGTTGGCAAGAGATAAAAATTTAATGACCTTAAACCATGATACAAGAAAAACATTTCCAAGTGATTATTTCCTTTAGGGCACCATCTTTAATGAAAGAGTAAGTACATAATAGGTGGCCAGCTAAAATACCTGAAAACCAATATTGATAACATCAACTTTAGTGAGTATCAATTACCAAAATTATTAAATTAACATTCCAAAAGAATGAAATAACAGTTACTGAGCTTTGTTTGCAGAGAAATAACTGTCAACAATTACAAGTGGAAAAACCTCAGAAAAATTAGTCTTTTACAAATTTTTTTTGGAGGCAACTGAGTCTGAATTCTAAGGCAGTCTCTGAACTCGCCTGAAGTACGCAGTTATACGGCTGTTTCCCAGAAGTGACTTTGCTAGGGCTGTTCGAATTGAAAGGATGCAAAGGAACGAAACTGTGTACTTCTCACATCCTTGCGACCTATATTTGCTGATTTATTTAATTTTGGAATACTTAGCAAAATAATATGTATGTTAGCAATGAATTATTGCAAAAAAATTATCTATAAAATAACTATATTTTCAACATTCTTAAAACTAAATGTACTGTTCCAGAGCTGAGCTAAATAAATGACACAAAAATCTAAACTAAAATATGAATTGAGATGTACATTTATTACCCAGAACCACGCAGTGAAAATATTAGAAATTTGCAATGTACATTAAACAAGAGTGTCTTACTCAAGAATTTGAGTGTCTTACTAAAGAATTTAAGTTTAAAAGTTAGTAACAAGAATTAGTCTTTCCCCCTACCTTCTCCAATTTTATTGATGCTAAATATTTTCTGACCATACCAATCTAGTAACTATTAATTTCATTAATACATTTCCAAAAGTACGCTGTCCAACTTTTTGTTTAAGTGATACCAACGTTTGATACAAATTGTTACAATATATATTTTTTTCTCAAATCAATACATCTCTTGTATAAAAGAGAACACTGAGTGACTGACTGACATATCAAATTGCAGCCCAAACCGCTGTACCTAGAAATGTAAAATTTTTGTGGGGGTTCCCTTTAGGTCATAGGCAAGCACTAAGAAGGGATTTTTTTTTTAAATTTGACCCCTAAGGGGGTGAAAAGGGGTGAAATATGTTTCATAAGATTTGTCTACATAGCTCGAACCCGACGGCCTATCGTCGTGACTTTTACTTCAATGGGTGAATCATAACAAAAGCATATTAGCCAATTTAAGGGTTTTTAGAAATTCAACCATTAAGGGGTGAAAAGACCTGAAATGTGTTTTCGTTCAGTTATCAATATCTATCTAACACTTTGGGATACAGAGATGATTTTTACGTCAAAATTATGCTGATGTGAATACCCAAATAGTAGTTTTTTGATTTTTCGAAATTCGACTCCCAAACAGTAAAAAGAGGGGGAATGTGTTTTTTATTAATCGTCGGTACAGCTCGAACCTAATGGGCTAGCATCATGATTTTTACTTTAATTAGATACGTATACAAATATATAATACAGGACTCCAAGACGTTTCGAAACTGTTAAAAATTAAAGGGGATGAAAAGATGTTAAATGTCTTTTCCATTATTCGTCCGTAACTATTGAACCAGTTGAGATATTGAAGTGCTGTTTGCTTCAGAATGATGTTTACGTGAATACCAACAATATATTTCAGGAAATTTTCCAAATTCGACTCCAAAGATATAAAAAGAGGTAAAATATATTTTGGATTCGTGATCTATGTATAGTATATCAACAAAATTTTTAGATATTGACGTGATTTTTGCTTAAGATTAATGCTTACTTCGTTAGTTGAAATGTATTTATTTCTTTTTCGAAATTTGATACCTAAGCGAGTGAAAAGTTATGAAACAGGTGTGGGGCCCGCCACGTGTGTTGTGGATTCCTGACATTCTGGTATTTATTACTATTTTATTCTGGGTGCAACCTGAGGGCAAATGGATCCTGGCCCCTCCCCGGGAAGATCCGTGACGTGGCTGTCCTGGCACGGTTTGCGCTGGTGTACGCGGTGTGGCGCTCGTAGCCCCGTAGCCGAACAATTTAAGTTGAAGTGGTGGGCCATTCTTTCCTTTTTTTGTCAGCACGTAGCTTTGGGAGTGATGCGTTGTAACCCGGCCGGCGGAGGAAATAAGGTATGTCTTTAGATGAATGATTGCGACTTTAATAATTATAATAATTTTAAGCAGCTTGCCAACACGTAACAAATACTATATGAGTATAAATTTGATGTTGAACTTAAATTTGTGTTTGCCACTGCCAACATTACAGGATTGCTAATAATTCTATTCAGCTTACTTTGAGAGAGCACTATGTCTACTTACCATTCCTGTGAATATTTTTGCGTAAACGTTCAATATATTTGGAAGTGCCCATACATACTGTCAGTTTGTGCGGCCAGACTATCCTATTCCCCCGTTGGTATGTATTTGTTAGCTTAACGTAAACTCTTTGTAATGATTGTACTGCATGTTAAGACAGTACAATATACTGTATCAAACTTAGCAGAACCGGGGAAGAGCAGCTTACCCACCAAACTAGTAAAACTCAAACCAGAAAAAGTGCTGAAACTAAATCCTATTACAAACAACCAAACCTAAAATTAATCCAAATAAACCTCCCCAAAATTTAGGTCACCTGCTCAACATAAATCCACTAGTGCTATCGATGAGCTCAATCTGCAGCTTGGTTATCCTAACACTTAAAGGCCGAGCTACTAATCTGGGGTACAAAGAGGTCCTTCCATTGAATACATATATGCTATTATGAATAATAAATGCAAGCAACGCCCACAATGGTTTCTATAAAAAAAATTATACTTTGGAGGAGGTGGGAAGCAAAACGGGGTACAGAGGCAGAATGGGGTACCCAAAAAAAATTGTGGGACAATTTTCCTTTTCAAAATATTTTTAAAACCTACATTAATTACCCTTAACATAATTTTGCCCCATTCAGCATGTTTGAAATCTTTTGGTTTTAGTAATATTATTACATTTAATGGAAAACACCGCGAACAAAGTTGCGGAAACCAGCTAATATTTTACATAATTGAAATACTTATTAATATGTTTGCAGATATATAACTAATACATAAATTTCTACAACAGATATTTTACATTTTTGTTTTTTTTTCTTCTATTTTTCAAACAAGTATTCAACTAAGAAAAATGTTTATGGCCAGCTACACATAACCACGAAGCAACCAAATACGTGCTGTCCAAATCCCTCCGGTATGAATCCAAGGGCAAGTAAAGCACATTATGGTAAGCGTTTACAACTGCGTACCTTAAGAATTGGCCAAAAGCCCTGCTTAAATTTTACTTTCGGGTACGCACTATATATTCTTCCACCACATGTAAACAATGAGATAGTAAAACAGATGCTTCACAGTACAAACCATTTGCTATGTTTATCAAATTCTTAGATTTTGTGGGTGGCTTGTCCCCATTTTACGAAGTCATTTCCAGGAACTGTGATACTGATTTGTTGGGTTCAAGCTACAGTGTAACCACAATTCAATAAAACATATTTCAGCCCCATTGTGTATACACCTGAAAGGCAAAATTTACAAAAATTCCTGAAATTTTATCTACCTATAGTCATAGTCCTAAAGTGAAAATCAACTATATCTTGATTGGTTCAGTAAGGTATCGAGAATTTATCAAGAATATA
This sequence comes from Medauroidea extradentata, assembly GCA_003012365.1. Taxonomy (NCBI): domain Eukaryota; kingdom Metazoa; phylum Arthropoda; class Insecta; order Phasmatodea; family Phasmatidae; genus Medauroidea; species Medauroidea extradentata. The sequence goes on along the minus strand of PNEQ01002869.1, from coordinate 52,324 downwards.
TTCATTTTATTTTCATCCCCCAATAGGATCAAATTTCGAAAAAATGGTTCTTTATGCCCTTAAGGGGACCTAACCTCAAAATTATACGCCAGATCCAGCAGTTTGGACCGTGGTTTGATATGTCAGTCAGCAAACCCTTTCATAAACAGATACATGTTAAGTTTTCTTAACTGCATATTATGAACAATCTTAGCAACATTGCAGCTACTTAAAAAAAATTTACACTGTATGCAGCACCCAAGATTAAATTTTAGAAAGGTAAAGAAGTGTAGCACGAGAGGGTAGTAGCCTGTAACATTGTATACACAATACTTTCAATGCAAAAAGTTACTTCTAAACCCTGGCAAGCTGCAAATTTATTTTCAGTACATATTTCAAATGACATACAATTTTCTCTACAAATTTTGTTTTAACTCTGACAACACATGACAACATGATTTATTTTATATAAGTAGTATACATAAAAATTGTTAATTCTGTATGTGACACCTGTTCCATGCCAATGTCTCCTGAAAAATCAATGTAAAGCCATTCTGCACTAAAATTAAACATCTTTATAAAAAAAATAAAACTCCTCACGAATGCACACTGCTAAGCAGCATGAAGAAAACATTCATACACAACCTCAAATACCATGCTTAAGGATGTTCAAGTGCGACAAAATCATAAATTTATATTTTTATGAAATATTGTTAGTTTTGTAGACGATACTTGTGAGTACATTTTACTCTTATGTAACAATTTTAACTCTCATAGTTTTCTCATAACGGGGTGTCACTGTCAAAATTTGCTTGTTATGCTGCCATGCAAATAGTGAAAACCAACTGACCTACTCAAACCAAATAATTCACTGTGAACTTACATCCCATGACCTATGCAATACAAAAAAAAAAAAAATAATAATAATAATAATATTTTGAATTAAAAAAAATGGCAAGAGTAAACAAAAAAGTTGCAAATTCAGCAATTTTTTTATTAATACAAAATCAGTTTGCGGGATTTTTTCAAATGTTTCATTACATAGCTCATAGTATGTTATTGCACTGTTAATTATTTCACGTACGTAAGTTAATTGGTTTTCACTATTTGCAAAGGCAGCAGAACATGCAAATTTTGACTTTGACGCACTGTTACGAGTAAACTATGCCAGCTAAAATTGTTTTGTATGAGGAAATTGCGCTTACAAGTATTGTCTACAAAACTAACACTATTTCATGTAAATATAAAATTATGACTTTATCACACTTGAATACCCTTAAACAATCATCAAGAACTCAACATCCAGAAAACTGATCTTGAAATTTGATGTCTGATTTGGTAGTCGTCAGGGATAGTTACTGATGATGAAACTAGAATTCAGTTTTGATGATGGCCTAGCAATTTGACATCTTTTAAAGTAGTTAACAAAGGTTGGTAAAACTGGTCGTGAACATATTACATTTTACAAGCTCATCTAAACAAAATTTTGTAAATAGCAAAGTGTTGAACTAGGGTATTGGTTTAAATATCACTAATATATTACAGGAATCTCTTGGTTTACTGACTCTCAAGGGACTTAAAAAAATTGTCATTAAATGGAAGGTGTTTTTAAACTGAATGGTAAAAGTATGTTGAAACTTAAGATAGGATCAAAAAATACAGTTGTTAAATAATAAGAATCGTTATAAACTGGAAGACAAACTGAGAGATCACTGTATTACAAAAACTAAGCAATTAATAAAACATAATATCTTTACTTTACACCATTTAAAACATTTCACTTACTTGATTTTTTGCTGCATCCAATAATTCCCATGCTAATTTTTCAGGGAAGTGGACTGTACGTTCCTTATCATTAGCAGCTTCTATGAGCCACTTCATTGCTATAAAATTTGAACGCTTCTCAGTTACTGGAACAGGAACCTGTAATATGTTAAAAGCAAACACTTATGGGGATGAATAACAAAACAATATCATTTTGAGTAATCTATGTATATAATTAAAAGTAAGTAATGTACATACTTGTGCTATCAATATTGAACTCTTCTAACAATATTAAAATTATGTACAGTTTTTATAATTTGTATTAAACATCATGTCTTGGCTATGTATACATTTTAAAAGACAATTGTAGATTCAAAGGGCTTTCAAGGTGGATTTATCATAATCATTCTCTCTCTCTGTCTTTCTAAAAAAAATTAAATTAAAGGCTATATACTGTGTACATATAGCTTATTGTTTGAAATTCCATTATTTGTACATACTTTGGAACATGATTTTGTGAAACTGTTGGAAAGAAATATTTTATTATTTTATATATATAATGGTCACTTGTAGACATTAACCCTTTTATCAGCATTCATTGCCTGTGCGAAAAATGCCAGAGGCCGATATATTGGAACTTACAGGTTTTTTTGAAAATAAATTTTTCTAGAAAAAAAAATGTTTACAATTGCTATTAAATAAGGAAACCCTTGATTGCCAGTAGAATATTTTCCAACTTTGTTACTTTGATTCATATAAAGATATTTCAATTTTTACTAAATAACTGCAAATTCCTAAAGAAATGATGGCATTTTTCACATATGTACCTCGAAGAAAGCTGACACTGAAAGGGTTAATACTTTACTACTTCTGATGAACACAGTAATAGTTTGTATTAAGTATTCCATAGCATCTTTGCACTGCCAATTAGCTTATTTCTGTAATGAAATAATCTTATTCCAAAAACATAAAAATCTTGACTTTGATATGTCATACTATAGGAGTGGAAGGGAAGAAATATGGTAAATGCTTAAGGTGGCCAGCTGCCCACGCTGCAGACCACTGTGCAGAGCTTCGGTCGATATAAGTTTATTCAATAACTGATAGAAATAAATGTATAATGTCTGCTTACGAATATTATTAATATGAAGGATACAAGTGTATACCATTCTTAGGTTCGTCAGTAATCTTGAAAGCTAATTTTCTTACAGCCAAGAATGCCAAAATGGAATTTTTAGGGTCCTGTTTGGGTATGACAATCTTCATGCCAAATCTTTACAAAAGTATGTGCAGTTATACAATATATCTTTATATTTAATATTACGTCCTTAAATGATACAGTCACCGCACAATGTCTCACAGAGGAGAACTATCTGCGAGAAGATTGTATACCAGTTCAGTAACTTGCACTTTTCCAGTTGAATTCGCTCATTATTTCTGATATATATTCTGAGAAGATAAGTAAAAGTAAAAGATTGTTCAGAGTGAAATGTTAACAAAAATAAAAATACAAGGGACAGTTAACCATATTCACCCATGTGCCGCCACATCTATGTAAGCTACACAACCCCTTTTTTATGACAGATTTGGGAAAAAATATTATTAATACTTACTTTCATCGGCACAAAATAAAGCATAAACTCTGCTGACAGCGGAAAACATAGCGTACAATGTCAGTTTTCTCACGCTATTTGCTGCAATGTTGTAACATTTACTATTAAAATATTTTATTTCAATTGGCAGATGCATTCTGACTGTAAAAACATGCTGAAGAGGCATCTAGAACCTTTCATAGACATAAAATAAAGCATAAACTTTGTCAGCAACAGAAATTATAGTCCATCTGCACAAGCTCCGATTTCTTCTGCGTCCTTAACAATTTTAATTTTTTCACCCTTCGTAAATAAACACAATCATTTAGACAGCTCCTAGATCTATCAAAATACTGATATGTACGTAAACACTACAGTAATTGTATGCTGTAATTTGCTAAGCACAGAGAACAATGCTGGCTGGCTACACACGTGCCTATGTTAATGATCGCACCTGACTATTTGGACACCCGCATTCCTCCACCTACATGGCTGAGTGTATGTGTGTGCGCTAAGCCACCCACTCTGTTGCTAAAGGTACTTATGAAAACCTTACTTGATCTACTCAACAAAATAGACATTACTCTAAAACCAGGCAAGAACCATGTGCGAGTACAGTCTACTAGCCCGCAAACTCTCTAAACATTAGACTCAATCTCTTAGCTGTATCTACTCATATCTCTACAGTCAAACCTCTTTAATACAAACCTGAAGGGAACAAAATTTTGACTGTTTGTAATAAAGAGGTTTGTATTAACAGATGTTCCCTAAAACCTTAAAAAGTTTCTAAAATTTTGGTCACACTGTTTATCCCCACAAATCAAATAGTCTTTTCACCACAATGAATTCCTTTTACTTGAGAACTTGATATTGCATATTTTAATATGCATAAACAAAATTTTTAGTAAACATTAAAGTAATTATTTCATTTCTTGCCCCATTCCAAGGGGAATAAAAATCACTTTGTATTAATGAGAACTTTGTACTAACAGGGTTTGTATTAATGAGGATCCACTGTATTCAAGAACAGGGTAGATAGCTGCCAGCAGACGAAAAACAGAAAAGCACATGCGAGTGTACAGAAAAGAAACTATGCTGTAAGGTGCTTGAGTGCATGTTCACCAAAAAAAAGATGATGTCGGAATGAAGTAGGTCTATTTTTACAGGACTAGAAGTCTGGAGGTATTTATTAAGTAATAATGTAGCCAAAGAACATAATTCAGGTACGGGATGTTTCTATAAATACTGTTGGCCCACCTTATTCGCAGACATTGCATATGCGGTTTTTAGCAACCGTGGTGGGCAAATCAGAAAAAAACTTAAAACAATACATAAACATAAAATGCTTAAGAATTTGTACATTCCCGCATGCCACACACAGTTTGCGGCACAAACTAAACTACTAGTGTGCCACTACGGCGTATGAAAGCAGCTATTCTCATATTGTCAGCCAAAGTATCTGCTTCTTTACACAGTTTGCTAGGTGCGCGCATAAGTTTTGGTGGTAAGCACATGGTGCAGGTGGGAGTGACAAGGAAGTAATGTGGAGTTCAGTGTACATGAGGCTGATGGCCCGAGCAGTTGCGTTACTGCATACGCTTGTTGCTCGCTTGCCGTACACTTCCAAACCAAATGATTTGATATGTCCCGCAGTGCCCGCTTTCCTCACACAATGCCCGACTGCCAACCACGTTCATGTAGAACGCGTGTATTTAATTACATTGTCTTGTTTACCAGCTTGCCGCCTGTGCTTCAACTCCAAGAACGTATGGCACAGCCTTGAAGTACATGTACTGTGTGCAGTTATACATGATTCCGAGGCCTGCAGCGTAATGTCTCCTAAAAAGAAAGGTTGTAGTGATCTTTCTAAGCTGAAGAGTAATTGCAAAGTTCTTAGTTTGACTAACAAAACAAAAATTCTACACTTACTTAAAGGCAACAAGTTTGTTGCAGAAGTTGGCTGTATATGAAAAAACAAGTGTAGCATTCGTACGTTATGAAATAAAGCACTGGAAACAAGATCAATTGTTAGTACTGCACCGAAAAAAAAAAAAAAATTGTGACAAGTTTATTTTAGTGGCACTGTATTAAAATAAAACCACTAAAACTTTGCCCTTATTATTAATGTTAACAGTGGTATAAAAGTTTTCACTGACTTGTGTGAAAAAAAATTGTGCCAAACCTATTTTATGATACTGTATTAAAAACGAAACTGCTAACATCTCTAGTTATGGTCAAAATATTTTACGTTTATGGTAATACTCCTTTTCTTTTCAGTAATAAATATTCACATCATACCACAGACAATAGCAAAATATTCACATCTGTGTAGTCGTCCTTGTCCTTGGGCCACTGTTATTTTATGTTTGGTTGACACAGATAAAGTAAGTATTACACATGAGAAATAGTGTTATCAAATGACACTGTATCAACACTTGTGGAGACATTCTCTCCCCGCCCCGTACACATCCTGTGTACTGATGGGTGGACAGAAAAGAGAAATAGCGTGGCACATTATGCCGTGCTGCATTGCGACGTCAGCAGTGGCCGACCACCTGGCTAACCACGCACTTTTTTCCATGTCACCGCTACCCCACAGTGCGGCTGCAGCTGTATGAAACATGCGCTGCGCTACACAAATTGCTTGGAATTTTTACAATATTTAAATGTTAATGAGGTTCTTCATGAATGTTTTGAAGATATATACCTGCAAAAATAGAGTAGTTTTTTGAGAGTAGAGATTAAAAAAAAAAAATCCTATGGTGATATATGTAGGTTATTATGGTGTCTTGAATGTACACAATTTTCACACATTCACGGATTTCCTCACTGATAATTATTAGGACTTCCAAACATATAATTTTTTTATATTTTAAATTCATTTGCATACAGAAAACTCAAGATGAATGCAAAAATCAGTGGTCATGTGTCGAGAACTTTCACTCACTTCGCAATCCTTTATTGTTGTAGAAATTTTTGGAGGTTAACTCTAGCATTTTTGTACAGTATACAAATACGCAATTGTAATGCTATATACGTATATAGACCAGTACCAAAGAATATTCTGCTCTGTCAGAACTTATACACGTCTGCCAGATCTGCGACTAAAATATACCGCTTCTGCAGATTTTGCACATTTTTTTAAAATAGGCTGCCAACATATTACTCTCAGAGTTTACGTATGCTTGGAAAAAACAGTTAAAGCATCCAACAATCCAACGACTGAGTAGATCCTATCTCGTGACCACTACTACTGAGTAGATTATACCTACTACGTTTTTGTAAACACCTCACATCTTCCACATGTGCCGCTACCACCTTGGGTAGCACACAGATTTCAAATCACTTTGAGGATCCAAATATGGGGGGGGGGGGGATGTCCATGGCGTACATGGACAAATACAGTACCTATCTATGTGATACTTTAACAGACTTAAATAAAACAAACCCTTTAAAAAAGAATATGGTTGGATATGTGTTAACATAAGGCTTTTTTGAGTCAGTTACAGCAAGCTGTTTTTTAAGGTCATGTCTGACAGTTTTACAAAGATGAAGATAATATATTTTAAAACACAACCTACTATTGATACTGGAGAATTGCTACAGTGTTTTGACACTACATGCACTCTAATACATATTTTTGTAACAATAAACCTTACAATGATTAAATTTTTCTGCTCTAAAATAAGCAAGAATCAATCAAATTTTTTTTCTGCTGGTTAACTGTACACCATTTTACAAAAAGTCTACAATTTTTTGTACTGCATAACTGTACAGTCTTAGTTTTTTTTCCAAAGTACTCTGCTAAAAATCATTTGAGGTCTTTGCACCAGTGTGGAAAAAAACCCTACAAAACATGTATGGTATTAACAGCGTTGGCAATGTAATGGGTATGGCTGTGATTATCATTATTTTGATTGTAGCACAGCTTTTACAGAGATGAACATACAAATTAGTGCAAAACTAATTATGTTAACCTAGGAAACAATTATTTAAAATGTTATTTACACAGAATCTTGTAACATTTGCCAAACTGCAGTCACTATACAAAATGCAATAATTTTCCTCACATTTTATTCTGTGTACAATGTAGGGGTGAGCAAATTTTCAAAATGTCAATTATTTTTGAAAAATAAAATTGTTTTATTCATATTCGAAAAACAAATACCAGATTCACAAATTTTGAAGTATTCAAGTAATTTCAAACAGTGAATTTTAAACAATTTCCTACATGAACCTAAGCGAATAACATGGCTCCTCCAGTAAAACCTGATTTAACGATGCCTTGCGATGTCCAAGAATTACTAGAAAAATTGAATACTCGTAAAATGGGGGTTAGGCCTCACGATGCCATTAGAGTGTCCTTGTAGTAAAGTCGAGTACTCCTAAAACGAGGATTAGGCATCTGGTGCCTGAGAATGGCCTCGTAAAATTAATTACTTCTAAAATGAGGGCTTGGCTATGTCCAAGTGACCTCGTAAAATAGCAGTCTTGTAAAATCGGGATTATACTGTATCTACTTACAAGTATTATAATAATTAACTGTCGTGACCAAAACATTTCTGTGCGTAAAAAAAGTTCCCATAGTTGCATTTAGTCAGCAGAAGTGCTAACGGCAGCAACCAAAACTGTGTTTGTAGGTTAGGGAAGGATGCTTATTGCAATCACATGAAAACTGAATTAATACCTCAATAACGGTACATAAATTAAAAGAAATTCTTGCATTAATGTTTGTCGGATGTTTGACATCTGGTATAATGGGTTTATTATTTTTACATTGCTCATTTGCACTTCATATAATTACATCAAGAACTCTGGCCTGTTTACATCTGTGACACCTACTTGATAGAATAAAAATACTGTTTCAATGAATCTTCAACAGTCTCATTTTAAAACATTAAACAAAGTAGGCAGTACTAGTACGTGTTTATCGTTTTTTTAGAACATACAAATTAATGATCTGAGGTTGGGTTCACTATGTTCTGTTTTACAATGAGAATTGTTTCATTTCATAATGTAAATATGTAAAATGCGGGGGTAATAAAAATGCAGATGGGCAGGTTTACATGCACTCACATCAATGATGGCAACTAAACACAGTCTGTTCACTGCACTCTAAACAGTTATAAAAAGTCACTACGTTAGTCCAGGAAAGACAAAATTTCAGCTTGCAATGTGCAAGAAAATTTTTTAATGTCATGAAAGGATTAAAAATTACTTAAACAGTATTTTTTCCTTAAAAATATCAGCAAATTACTTCATATTTATTGTGATAAAAGAAATATACATATAAGATTGGCGGGAAATAGGCCACTAGGCTAACAAAGTAATGTAACAGACAGAAGTACTTGTACTTCCGTCTGTTACATTGCTTTAATATTTATTGCTAATTGTTGCAAAGTAATATTTACACATGTTAGCAAAGAATATTTTATTTTTGTGTTGTGCCTTTAGTAGGTTTTTTTATCTTCACACACGTAAACAAAAAGTAAACTAGATCAGCTATGCTATCTGTAGCATGCATTTGTTAGGCCGAATTTAAGATTCTAGGAGCCCTAGGCCCGTCAGCCTAAACACCCCCGTTTCCTTAACTGGCGTCTTTTTACCGTTTTCAGCACAACATTATTTAGAGTACTGTGTTCTGTCCTCACACTATGTATAATAATAGCAATAACAAAATAATAATTCAGCTTAATTGTAACACACTTATTTGAAAATAAATAGCTGGATTAGCCATTGATCAGATAAACATAATAGAGACAGCATAAGTCAACAATGTCGAAAGTAAAGCCAATGAAAAATGTTCTACTTGTTGCCATATTGGCACTTTAAAAATAGCAATGGAAAGTCCTTCAGATGCCATCTTCGATAACAGTGCACCCTTGTGAAAGTTGCACCCTAGGCTCTGCCTAGTGAGCCTCGTGGTAAATCCGGCTCTGAGCATTTGGTTACAAAAACCGGTTTATGTTTTCTCATAAACATCACTCTAAAAAAGAAGACAGAGGAAAAAGTAGTATATTGCTGCAAGTACAGGTACAAAATAACAGGCATGTTGGTTTTAATACTCTTCAAGGTAATTAAGTAAAAACGGCTAAATTTTGATACTTTTATTTCTCTTAGTAAATGCAAGATTAGGTACTAGCAACTGTAATGAAAAAAAAAAAAAAAAAAAAAAGTATTCATAAAATTTTTTTCACAAAATTATGTTCATTCAAAAACAATTCAAAATAATAAAACCACTATTTTCACACCCATAGCAGAATAACAAATTTTCATCATTTCATCCTTAATAATGTAATGTTTTTTAACAAGTGGTGTTGAAAATTTATTATGACATTTAAAATTACTTTAATAATATTCTACAAGGAAAAAAAAAGTTACTGACACTAACATGCTACATCTGTAGCTGATTTCATTTAAACTGAATATGAAATAAATTTGTAAATCATTAAATAAAATATCAATATATCAGAAGAAAATTTTATTTAACCAAAAATAAAGAACTTCAAATATGAATGACAATGTGGAAAAATTGTCAATTCATACGACACAAATTTACCTGATATGTAACTCCACCTCGTTTAATTGGAGAAAGCTGCAACAATGGTTTTGTATTTGCTACAGCTTTATACAAGATGTTAAGGGGGTTTGTCTCAATATTTTCTTTATCTTCTGGAATACTGCTACTGTTGTAACGTTCCAGCTGGATTCTTTTTACATTTTCAAATGCCTGTAAGAATTATGCATATATAAGAGATTCTATGAATAAAAATCCAAATAAATTACAATTACTTTTTGTAAAATGAAATAAGATTAAACCACTGTCTCTTCAACTATAATATAAACAAGTAATGCCAAACTTTCTAAAAATCTTTTTTAATGTGTGTGTAACACAAAATTCTTTATTTACAGTTTTAAAGCAAAGAAATCATGTCCAAACTGTTTGGAAAAAAAAACTGTTTAATTGGCAAAGAAAATTTATATTTATTCTGCTTGATAAGCTACTAAATCAAAAGTTAAATCTTATATTTTAAGCAAACACATTAATCATCGAAACACGTTACACATTATCTTTTTACTAAGTTATAAGCATATATTTAAAGAAAAAGTGCTTACAAAAATGTTAATATGAAGTACAGCGAACTCCTGCGGACAGTATAACATGGCAGACGGTCTCGGAGAATCCCATGAACGCAGTTAACATCAAGGTTACCATTGGAATTAAGAGATAAAGTAAAATCAATGTCAGCCTAGTGCGTGGATAAAAAATTTGTAATACAGTTGAAAAGTCATTGAAATTATGTTTCGAGCCAACTAATTTTCGGTGTTAAACTTTAAAAAAAATTCATTTTGGCAAATTGACAGTCACAAATATTGTACATCTGCAACAAAATTTGGTGCACATTTTGTTTGCTGACCATTTGGGTTTAAATGCAAATATGATACAATGATTACAAATCATTAAATTAAAATTTGTATTTTTTGTTCAAAATATTTTGAATACATTAGGTTAGCTGAGTACAAATACATGTGCACGAGACTATTCAGTCAGCAAAGAGAGCTGTGCTACATTTGTGTTGCTTAGCACAACATCTGATTTTATTTCGTTGCACTTACTGATATTCCGCCAGCACTTACCAACAGAGAGTTGTGCCACATTTGTGTTTTAACACTACATCAAAATTTTTTCATTGCACTTACTCAGTTCACCACCACTGTAATCTATGCATCTGTCACATAATGACATCTTGTGACATGTTCACTGTGGCAAAGACTGAATACAAGGACGACCAACCCTGTGCCCGCTGCTATATTTTGAAGGGCCTGCCAAAAGCTGAAGCATTTGCACTGTATTTCAAAATTGTTTACGCTGACAATATATAAAACCCTATTAAGATGTCTGTGTTGGGATAGAAAAAAATAATGCTTCTTAACCAGGAAAACTTCTTAAAAGGGTTCCATTACATATCCATATAGACAAGGTGCAAAATTATTAAACTTATTAAGCACCCGTATCATTTATGATGATGAATTTTTCATAATTCCTTCCTGATAAAAAATGTGGCAACATTTATCTGAAAATCATTCAATAGGGTCATAGCTAATTACTTTACCTTTCATTACGTACATTGGGCTTGGAAAAATTGAAGCGTAACTTTGAAATAATTGAACAATGGCGGGAAAGGCCGCTAGGCTACTAATTACAAATAAAACAGAAATAGTTGTGCACAAGTACTCTCAGGATGGTACTTGCAGATAGAAACACACACACTCACCTGATGAAGCAGTTGTAGTCTGCGAAACGTTGTGACCGCGCGTCCGCGGAGAAATGTGTTTGTCCTATGTGTGTGTGTTTCTATCTGCAAGTACCATCCTGTGAGTACTTGTGCACAACTCTTTCTGTTTTATTTGTAATTTGAAATAATTGAGCTAATTTAAGTTTAAAATAAAAATTCCCTCTCACCAAATAATAAACACTAAATAACTCCAAGTATCGATTTCACCCTATAGTACTGTGGTGGTACTTAAGCCCCAAATTTCCACATACAAAATATTTTTTAGACTGTCTATTCAAACTACCACGGCATCACGTGCGGTAGAGAGAGAACTCTTATCTCAGGGTATTTCATGGGTACTAAGGCGTGCAAGAGCACGGAAATTAAATAAATCAGATTTCATATGAATGGCACATTTACTTTGGTGCAAAGTCACTTGGCATTACAAGCAAACAAAAACAAAAAACAAAACACGCTCCACCGGTGGGCTACTAATTAAAATATTACAACTTAGGCCATTTGCAAAAATTACAAATAAAAGAGTTCCTTCAGGCCCACGTACATCACGCCCAAACGACTCGGTAAACTCGTACCCCAAATTACTGCGCCAATCAAATAATTACCGCGACGTCCATCAAGCAGAGAACTGATAGAAATAATAGAAAAAAATGAATACAAGTAATGAACTATGAAGCTAATTCATCTTAGGTGCACGGCCCTCACCATCACGTAGTTCACCCAGCCACGTGGGCAAACCCTTTGTCTCACGAGCGCAGTCGTGACACGTCTTCGGCCTCCAACCCAGCGCACATATCCCTTCGGAACTCTTTTAATTACCATGCCGTACACAAGCGGCTCAGAACTCTCAATTTAAAATATACGACTCTTAGCAATATACACTTAATACATACATTTCTAGATTATGTTAAAAAGGAACATTATGACATAAAATTATACAATATACCAAAGGCGTCACTGGCGGAGTGATACATTGCGGCCATCGCCGGAAACTAAGCAACGGGCGATTCCCAGAATTCAAGGCCCTTTGACCAACATCATATGCTCCTCGCCTGAGGCCATCCATAAAGATCAAACTTACACAAAACTGAAAATGTGAAATACGCCCTATGGCCTTTAAATTACATCCATAAGTTATTTAAAAGTTCATGAAATACACTGCTGAACAAAATGAGACTAGTCTGAACTCTCTATGACAAAATTGACTGATAAATATCAATAAATTACTAATTATGGTAATTAAGCTAACATTAGCCCATGTAGCCCACTGCAGTAATTATTGATTAGTTACACATTAATTTGTTTTAAGATTGACAGCTTCTTGCTTTAGGATGGCATTCCATAGTCTCGCAGGGCTAAAGTTCATCCACAGATCTTGATGTTAGAAATCATACCACAATAAATAAGGAAAATATTTAATCAAGATAAAATCTCTGCGAACAAACAATGCACTTACACTCAGAAAGCCGAACAGACTTATCACTTTGACTGGGCAACTTATGAAATGTGGGGCTTCACTTCACACTGCACACAATATCAAATTAAACCAAAGTGACTGGTTGCTGCCTTAGTGAGTTGGGGGCTCTTATGTGTGGGCCAGCATTGTGGTCGGTGTTAGACTACACTGGGGTCGAGCAAACAACGTCAAAATTAAAAAGAAAAAGCAGGAAGACATGGCTGGTGAGGCCTGGTGACTTTACATTACGCAGCTAATAGTAAAATGTAATGTTTCTATAACGAAACATACAGTGATCTCTCAGTTTAAGGTCTTCCAGTTTAACGATTCTTTCACTTTAACAACTGTATTTTTTGGTTCCATCTTCAGTTCCAACATACTTTTATCATCCAGTTTAAAAACTCCTTCAGTTTAAGGACAGTTTTTTTCAGTCCCTTGAGAGTCGTTAAACCGAGAGATTACTGTATTCTGTTGTTCGGTAAATCCTTCATTTATTAAACGAAAATGAATATTATTAACAAAAGAGGTGATGCAGACTCTTAAATGGAAAACTTCTTAAGAGGATTGTACTGTATTAGGTAATGTTCCATTTCTAAATACTGTGGAGAGTGTGTTCGAACTTTAAGAGGATAATGAACTGATATTGCACTGCAAATAAATGTTTAATAAAATAACTCTCAGCTACAACATAAGAAATTACCTGAATGCTGAGTTCACGAGAAGTAGTAAATGTGAAAGTTATTCATAGTGGCCCGTGATCCGATCCAATTCAAATTTTTGGCAATAGCTCCGAAAAGGTTGGCTACTCCTGGCCTAACACACATTTCCTTTCCCCCATCTACGATATTTGAATTACCATCCAATACATGAAATGTGGTAACACAATACCTCACCATTTCAAATTAATGAGGTTTCATTGCATCACCCCTCCCCCTCCCCCATTTAATTCAGAATACCCCATTTCAAATACACATCACACATTTTTTTTTGGCAAAAGTAAAAACAAAGATGCTTTCTGTGACAATGCTGCCATCAAAATGGTAACAACAAATTACTTTACAAGTGCACAAATTGAATATGTAAATTAACCACTCCAGATATTGTTCTATAAGGCCCTTACATATGAGCAACAAACCACTGATTCAAATAACATAAAACAATGTTTCTGAAAATTTGTTTATTAAAGGTCCTTCTGAACTAAAAATACCTCAGCTCCTTACATACCTTTTCAATCAACTCACGGGCCAATGCCCTTTGTCCAGACCTCATTACGTAGTTAGTGAATTTTCTGCAACAAATTAAAACTATAAATTACTTGTGACACGAAAAAGAAACCAAATGCTTGACAATATAAAAATATTTCAGAGGGTGATGCATGGTATCAGACATAATAATTTTTGAACAATTCTTGCAATAGGGGCAAGTTACAAACTAAACAGGTATTTTGAACATATGCCATTACAGCAATGGAGTGTGTCCAAAATACTGCTTTAGTTTATATCAAATATAGTAGATTGATACATGACACAAAATGCAAACACAATTTATTTAAAAGTACTTTTGCCATTTTCTCCACTGTACAATGTACATACATCAATATAAAAATTATAAACAGCAGGACTGGATTTCAATTTCCTCTTGTGTTCCACATCCCGGTATTATTTTGTGAATCTTATAGGCCTACCTACTGAGTAAACGTAAAATAATGTTTTCGTTGCTCACTATTTGAAATGAACCTGCACCCATTATATGATGGTCAAACAGTGGTAGTAAGTTATCCGTGTAATGCCAGAGTGGACGTACTCCATGCACAAAAAATATCTCTGTACAACATTTTACAACTAACATTTTGAGGTCCAATTTAGCCCAGGATTCCCGTGGTGTGCTCATTATATGGCAGTTTCTAGACATCCTGTATATATATTTATTGTATAATGATCCGTTTTCCTGGTAATCTAGCCTCGCCTTCATAAAAAAAAAAAAGACGTCCTCTGCAATTTACTTAAACAGGTTAACTTTATGTTTGTACATGAAAGTACAGTAACAACATAAAATTTTGTTTACATAGAATAAGCTTACTACAAACTAAAGAAGTATTTTGGACATACGCCATTGCAGCGAAAGGTGTGTAACAGAAAACCACATATACACAAACAAACAAGTAACCAAACAAAAGGACTTTGTTTGCAACTAGCAAACAAAGGTAAAACATATACAATTCCACAAGGAATTCAGTCAGCTATTTACAAGAAAATAACACAGACTCCTTGAGAAAGCAGACAATTGAATAAAACACATGGTTACAAAAGTAAAACCAAAGTCAAACAACTCACAAACTCAGAACCCTCCCCTGTGAATGTGATGTGTATAAGTTGGAGAGACTGGCAGACCACTTTCGACACGCATAAGAGAACACAAAAATAATGTAAAGTGGGTGAAGAAAAAAATCTAAACTAGCAGGAACATGCCTCGGACAATAGCCACAGAATTCTCTGAGAAAATGCTACTCCACTGACACAAGAAACACACAAAAAGAAAAATAAAAGAATCTGCATTTATAGTTAGTATCACAAATGTATTTAGCCAGCAAAGTATAGAATTGGAAAACATTTGGTTACCAACCATTAAAAAAAGCAAACTTTCAACCAAAATAACTAAGCCACAGCCGTAACATAAATGTATTTAGCCAGGAAAGCAAAAATTGAAAAACATTTGGTTACCAATCATTAAATAAGAAGTAAACTTTCAAACAAAATAACTAATCCACAGCCATCATCACATGAAACTAATACCCAAAAATAACAGATTCATACCTGCTCAGCCAATCAGGGCATGGCCCTTTCCTATTGGCCAGGACATAGAAGGGGGTACAGATTACATAAACCCCTTGTTTTACAGGCACTGTGTATGTGCCTGAAGACAGAGACAGTGTGCAGTCTCCGAAACATCACATTTTGTTTTGTCACAAGAAGACCACTTTGTTCGTCTGTTTTTTTATTGTCTTACTGTCCACAGTTACAGATTTATTTGTTTTTGTTCGCTTTCTCAAGGTGTCTGTGTTTCTGCTGTCGTCTACATCCAATTATTTTGTTGTTTGATTTTTTTTGTCTAGGTCTGTTTAGTTATTTTTTGTCTGCTGTTTCGTACTTACTGACTGAAATCCTTTTGAAGAATAATATGAGTTACCTATTTATTTTTCCTTGGTTCAGTAATTCTTGCTTGGGTGCTCATTTGTGTTATTTTCTTGTAAATTACTGCCTGAATTCATTGTAGAATTGTATATGTTTACCTTTGTTTTCCAGTTGCAAACAAATTCCTTTTGTTCGTTAACATGTCTGTTTGTTTGCGTGTATTCTCTGGTTTTCTGTGACACATTTGCTGCAATGGCATTATGTCCAATATATAATCTGTCTCACATAAGAATTCCTTTTTTTGACAGTTCTGAAGACAATAACATGCACAAATTTCTACAGAAAAATACTTTCTATTTTGATGTAATGCAGTCTGAAAACTAGTTGAGTGTGTTTGTGCAAAAATCACTTGTGGCAGAGGAAAACACTGCTTATTCCATGGCAACAGCAGTAAAAATGAATGTGAGCATAACT
>PNEQ01002869.1:0-35534 GCA_003012365.1 Medauroidea extradentata | reverse complement strand
TCTTTAGTTTGTAAATTGCGCCCATTGCAAGAATTGTTTTAAAAAAATAACAGAAAGTCTACTGTTTTCAAGTGACTCACACTGAGTTATTTAAAGAAATTTTTCACATGAAAATACAATACACACCAAAAACCTTATATTTTGTTTAAATGCAGTTCTAATTTTGTGTGATCCACATTGTTTCATTTATTTAAATTTCTCAATAAATTAGATTTTTTACATTTTAAAACTTTAAAAACATTATAGAGGCTTATGAAATGGGGAAGGGGGGTGGAGGCACAAAGAAGGCATATGCTCTCCCCCCCCCCCCGCACTAAGCAGGACAGTGCCCTTCCAGCTTGTAGCCTCAAACACACGGGTTCCATTTGACATTTGGTCTAACAATTAATTTCATACTTATGTCTTTGTAAAAAGAATTTTTAATCCAAAATCTTTGTCACTGCATACATTAGGTACTAGCACTAATTATCTTTAGCTAAGAATTTGAAGTCCATACATTGACATGCTGCAAACTTCCAAGTCTCAATCCTACTTAATTAATGTATTATTAATTATCATTAATATAAACCTAATTAATTAATTTGTAGGGAAAATATGACACAAAATTGGCAAAAAGAAAATTATGTTGATCTGATTGCTACCAAACTTCACAGGATCACCCGCTGGGCTAATCTAAAGATTACCTGAAAATTTCATCAAAATCACTTCAGCGGTTTTGGAGTCCATAGGGAACATATACACACATTGACACACACACATATATATATATATATATATATATATATATATATATATATATATATATATATATATATATATATATTAGGTAAGTTAGAATTCTGATGCATTTTGTATCTAGGTAAAACCCTTGCGAAAGAGTAGTTAAGACATAGTATGGACAACAGTGACAAGGGTTGTGTGTGGCAACTTTGAAATCTGCTAAGGACAACCACCAAACCTCAACAGCATTCCTTACCTCCCTTTCCCATCCTTTTAGGCTTCAGCCCTGGCAGTCTGCATTCGCAAGTCTCGGTGTGACTGAGTCTTGTAGGTGAAGTGGGAGTGTAAAGAGTGCTTTGGAAATGTGAACCTATCAATCACTATCTTCAGTACGTAAATACAACTTGCTCTATAATAATTTTTTGGTCTAAAGAAAAGAGTGTGGTTGTTTTAGTTTTTCAGTGGAATTTAATATTTTCATAATTGTTAATCAAACAAAAGTAAAATTCAAGGAAACAACTAAGACACTAGTTAAAAGTAACTCACGAATGTTTAGAAACATTGTTTGATACAAGATGTTACTAATAATAGAGGTACCAATAAAACAAAACCATGTAATCGCTACAGTGTTCTACATGTAATCGCTACAGTGTTCTATGTTCAATTTGGATGTTCAAATATTTTCAGTCCTTTTTCAGTTATCTGTCACATTTGTTTTATTACAGATTTTTTTTACTTGTTGTACATCAACATGTTCATAGTGCCAAGTTTTTAAATGCCTTAACAGTAATTTACTTTTCACACACACACAATTTTTCACATTAATTTTGACATCAATCCATTATGCATGCAAATAATGTTATCAAATGTAAGACGAAAACTAATTATTGCAGCTTTGTGCAAGAGTAAAAAAAATGTTGTAATTATTACTGTTAATCTGAAAGCACCAAACAAGTAAAGTTTTTTTAATTGCCTTTCTACTTCTTTGTGTAGTTTACATAGGCACGTTTGAATTATGAGCCTCCGACATTGCCGTCAGCTTAACAACAGTTAAGTGAATACCATCAAAATACCATAAATAATATTACTTAACTTCTCTGCCTAACTGGCGGCATGAACAAGTAATAATTTTCAATATATAATTTCATTAATGTTAAAAGCTTAAAAAACTATGCACTGATACTTGGAATGATACTTTAGATGAGGAAATAATTTTTAATGTGCTCATGAGCAGTAGGGATCAAGTTACTGTTTTTTACACTAAAATATTTATCCAAAATTATGTATTTTATCCAAACATTTACAGAGCGTGCATAATAATTAGCAGAAAATATCTAGAATGGAAAGCAATTAATAATGAATAACATTACAACATCCGTATCTGATATGGTAGTTCCACTGGACCCAATGCTGAGTCCTACTGCAATAGATAACAAAGCTGTGTGTACTTTTCATAGACCTTATGGAGAGCTCAGCTACAGCTTGCGCGGGTCATTGGCATCTTTCGCAATTTGTGTCTTAGATAACGGCTTATGTACTACTTTTTTTTAAATGGGTTTTTAACATAAAAATTTGATTTATAGTCTATGTAATACAAGCCAGGAGCCATTGAAATCCAAATTACAGTTTCATTGTTTGTGAAATGTGAAAGAAATTTATAATGTTCATCATTACCTTACAAGCCTTTACAGCTTCTTCAGAAATTTTTTAGTGATTTAAGACGTTTGAAAAAATGTTTGAGAGAAAATATGTCACAAGAAAGACTTAATCACTTATTGGTTGCTCAGATCCATGGTTCAAGGTTACCCTCATTTCAACTGAATGACATCTTAACATAGTCTGTTTCATAGAACATCAAAGAAACTCAACATTTCAACAATTGCAATGTTCTAAATTAAAAAAATTTTCCTCAGATAATTAAAACATTTTTACAGGATAAATGACTGGTGTATTTTTCTAAATTACTGAATATATTTATGCATACTCATCGTTTGAGACTGTACCGTAATTTTTAGGCAAATTACTCCTCATAAATTTAATTTAGGTTTTGAATTTTGTTAACATAACAGGGGTAGTTTGCCACTTGCATTTTCGCATGACAATTCTGGGTCTAGAGCCCAAGAAAGCAGACCTACTTGAAGCTAATCAACCACACACTATTACAACACCAATATCTAAAACCCAAAAATTACTAATAGCCACTTAAATATAAAATTACTGTAAGAATATAGTCTCCTAGCTAGTACATTGTAATAAGTCAGGTACAGTGGAACCCCTGAATTACACCCCCTGATTCTACACTTTCCTGCTATTTACACTGTTTTTATTTGGTCCCATTTAATGATTTTACATTCCTTCAGATTACACTTTCCTGCATTTTACACCATTTTTTACAGGTCCTTGAGAAGTGTAATTCAGGGGTTCCACTGTATTTAGAAGGCCCCTCAGTACTCTAACTTGCTTCGATGCGCTCCCCACCCCCTGGCCAGGTGTACAACTTGTTTACTTCCCAGGGTTGCAACTGCCTTATCTGATACACCAGCGGAAAATTTCTGTATTTTTATGGACCCTTTGAATGAAGCCGCAGGTAGTGTTGATTACATCAAGCAAGATCATCTCTTGAATGGGCCACCACCACAATACTAGAAGAATATACAGTATAATACAGCCTGCCCTGGATGGTGGAATATTTATTTCTAAAATGTTAGAGCTAAGCCCTCGATCTCCGACTGCTTGCTGGGGAAACACGTACCGAAAACAGTATCGCAAGTATACAAAGGCAATTTTCCTCACAGCCATCCAGTGAGTAACTGGGAATGGAATGAAGAGAAAGACTACTATCAATAGCAGTAATTTTTACAGGCTGTTGCAAAATTGCATGTCAATATTTAGGGGGCACAATATTTACATTTAGAGGAACAAAAAATATTATAAGAACATAAGTCTGAAAATGCACCATTTCTGCACTACAGTTTACACATGATGTATAATGCAGTGTGCAAACTAAAAAATGTTGTACATACTGAGGAATGCTACATCACACAAAGTGTACTTACTGTCCAACTAACTACGTCTCATCTGGTATGAAGCTGTCAATAATAGCTGTGATGGCATCCACAGCAATATGATTCAGCTCATGCTATGCAACGTACGTCATGTATGCCTACTGTAAACTGTAGTGCAGGAACTGTATTTTTGGACCAATGTTCATGTGACATTTTTGGTTCTTCTGGATGTGAAAATTGTTCCCCCAAAATACTGACACACAATTTTCTAACATCTGTATTGTAGTGACGAAAAGTATTTCACGCAGACATGATGGTAGTGTAGTGAGTGGCCTAAATATAAAACATTTGAACACATGACAGTCTCCAGAACTGTCAAAAAATGGAATTTTTATGTGAGACATACTATAATTTAACTGCTAGCCTACATTACCTTAGAAGTTCATCATGAAAAATTGAACAAGTCTGATCATTTAAAGCTGCTTTTATTGGTACATGAGTTATTTTTTCTAGCTCGCCATCTTCCTGTAGTGCAACCTGTTTCTCTTTCTTGAAGACAGGTTCAACAAAGTATGGAGCATACTGGCTGTAAAATCTTCCGACTGCATTTTGCCAGCAACTGCAAATAATTTCAAAAATATACCCAGGTCAAGCACGTTTGTCAAGGAAAAAAAAAAGTATTAATACATAACAGCACAAATACAATATGGGTAAAGGGGAGGAGATTTATATTTCAGGTTAGGACAAGGATTATTACGAACTCCAACCACAATAACCTGTATGTGTGAGGGAGTGTTCGAAAGTTCTGAGGAATGAATAAGTGATGAAGTTAAAGAAATGGAAAAGAACTAAGGAAGGTAGGTATGAGCTTTAGATTGTTGGCAGTGTACAGGTCACCAGGAAAGATGACAGAGTCTTCAAATTTTGGAAAAAAAAAAAAAAAAAAAAAAAAAAAAAAAAAAAAAAAAAAAAAAAAAAAAAAAAAAAAAAAAAAAAAAAAAAAAAAAAAAAAAAAAATAGGTTGAAGGGGGGCTGACAGTGATTTGTAGTGGTAGAGGGACTTTGATGCTAGGGGTGCAACAGATCGAGAGAATGACGACATGGGTGGCATATGAGACACTAGCAGTGAAACTGGAATGGTATGGGGTCAGTGCTACACACTGTGTCAATCTCTATGGATGTTACAGTCAATATAATAATAGTCGAGGAAGTAAGTGATTATGGCATATCTGTGGCTTGGGAGGTCTATGGTTGAGCAGATCAAAGACAGAGTAATATTGCAGTACAGATAGCAAAACTAGAAAGGAGCAGAATGCTTACCGAGTGGTAGGTTTAAGATTAGTCGCTAGCAAGATGTTTTTTGCAAATTCAGTGTTTGTGCATAGGGATAAGTGTAGAGAGACACCATTGGGAACAGAAACTAGATTGCCAAATATGATTAAAATGCCTCAGTAATTGTACTTTCCTTCAAAAGAAAAGAAAGGTTATGCAGCATTGCATAATGAACTGATTACAATTATATTCTCTGAGCAACTGAATTACAACCATAGACAATGTCAATAATTACATACAATGTTTACAAAGCAACATCTTAAGTAATAATATAAGAATAAAAACGTTCGAAAAGCTTTCACATAAATAGAATTTTTGTTAAGAAAATAAAGGTGTAGTCGCCAGCCACTCATGCAGTTGGTGACATACATGAAGCAACTATTACTGAAAAATGTAATTTCTAATTGTCTGTAACTAGTGGATGTTACTGTCAGTTTACAATACGGTTGCCCACAATTTACAGTCTTGTACCCATACATAAATATACTGCTTAAGTATAGTCATGATTTTTAGTTGAATAAAATGTGGTTTACAATGTGCAAATTTGTCAGGATTTGTTATATTGTTATTTATTTTTTTTTGTAATACAAGTAGGATAGTTTACATTATTCATATCAATGTTCAGACTTAAATGATGCTATAAAAGAAAGCAAAATAAGCTGATTTGACATACTGGTAACTGTGACCTCATAGAATTCTTAGAAAATAAGGTAAACCACACAGGATCAGATAAGCTACGGAAAGTTCTTGTTAAAAAAAATTCTGAAAAGCAGTTGTTTAAACCAAGATATCTATATACTGGATGAATTTGTCAACATATCCTGTTGTCTAGAAATGTGTGCGAATAAATTAGCGGAGAGTTCCTTTTAATACAGAATTTTGAAACAGGCGGTGCAAACCACTTGTGATCTAACAGCTGAAAACCCCAAATTTCTAAATGTACAACCACAAGGGAAGAGGGACGCACAGCGGCAGAAGCAGACCGAGAAGTGAATGACAGATGAACGAGAACAGATGACAGGGAGCAGAGAGAGAAGCGGCTGTGGTGGCATTGCTGTCTAAGGGCCGAAACTATAGACCTCTTTCGAATGACAACCAACTGCTCATCAATGCTTTCTCTATGGGGATATCAGTTGGTTGTCATTCGAAAGCCGTTTATAGATACGGCCCTAAGACTTGACAGTTCGATGAGGATTTCAGATTAAATGGATGGCTGCTGTGTTCTTATAACGTGTTTGTAGGGTTATTTTGCGTAGCTGCCAGCTGTTGTAGTCGCTCCACAGAGTAGTAGTTTCCTACACAGAAAAAAAAGTTTAAAAACACATATTACAGTTGCTGATTATCCGCAGCATCTGTCCCCATGATAACCACAGATGATCAAGACTTTACTGTATTGCAAATATTTTACAAACAATAATCTTCACTATTCGATTGAATGAAATATTGTTACATTCAAATTCCTCGATCCGATACCACTTTAAAATATTTCCCAAACGTAGTATCCATGTTGTTAAGCAACCTTTTCTGGAGCTATCAAATAAAACAAAATTCAAAACAAATAGGCCTACATATTACACAAAACAAAGCTTAGGTAATTAAAATCTCGACTTGCTATTGGATCCTGTGTGGTTTACCTTAGGGCACATACACACTGGCGAGCCGAGCGGTTCCGGAAATGCTCGTGAGCAGTATGCTCGTCTGTTTGTACTCTGTCCTGAGCAAAATATGAGCGTCCTACGAACCACTTGCTATGATCAGAAGGAAGTTTATTTTTTTGACCAACACAAAGAAATTTGCAGTGCCAGTCTGGACGTGCTAGCTGCAGGTTTGTGTTGGGACAGTGCTCGTGAACATTCCATGTATGCTGTCAGTAGACCACGGTCGTAGAAGAACAGGTCTGGACACTCGCCTATCTAACAATGTATTTTGCTTGACCCCTTGTTGTTTGGCTGTAGTTCACCAAGTTACAGAGAATATTGTGTTTTATTGGTGCTTCAGTTAGGGCGGTCGGACTCAACTCCACCCACTTTTTTCCACTGTTAAATTTATAAAGTAAATAAAGATTGCTGGAGCCTTTTCTTAAATTCCTGAGCGAAGAAAGTATTTCATAAATTGATAAATACGTTTTGATAAATTGTTTATCTTAGCGGAAAGTAAGTGGGCAAAGTTAAGTCTGACCACCCCAACTGAAGCGCCAACAAAACAAAATTTTCTCGGTAACTTGGTGAACTACAGCCAAACAACAAGGGGGTCAAATATCCAGGCGAGTGTCCAGACCTGTTCTTCTACGGCCATGCAGTAGACTATTATCCGCTCGTTGCAAGCTCCTTGTTGGTTCAGCTGTCCAGTGGATCACTGGAGGTTCGTTGAAACTAATTTTAACTTGAACATGTTGCGAACGGATTACGGGCAATTTGCGAACTGCTCAGCTTGCAAGTGCGTACGCAGCCTTATACGACTAGAGAACAAAATACGTAGTAGGCCCTAAGTTAAAATATTTTATATGGGATAACAAGATTAAATATTTTCCACAATACTGCCCAGAAATGTATGATTTGTCTTCGTCCCAGCCCCATGGTCTGGGAAGTAAGGCCGACTTGATGTCAGCTACCGGCCCTCTCCTAGGTCGATTCTTTCTTTTGTGTTGTTGCCCTCCACCTACCTCACCTCAAGTCACCACAGTGTTTTAGTTTCCAAGTGTAATATTAAATTCAGTGTAGTTTCAAGGGCAATGTTAGGCTGTGCAACGTAAATAAACCAGGGCGTCACACCAGCATTCAAATGACCGCCTCGCACGTGACATCACCACCCGCCCATCACCAACATAACAACTATGGACATGAAAAGACTAAAACATTTATTTTCAACATTTCAAAATTAATTAAGAACTCTGTTATTGTAATCAACAACAGATATGGTCACACTATATTATAAGAAAGGGCATTATGTAAATTTTAAGTCACATGGTCACGTAATTATTTGAAGAGTATTTTATTTCCAATAGGTTTGATTATTTCTCACAAGTGTTAAGTACGTATATGTTCCCATCACTTTCAATAATTATTCAACACTCATCCACGCATTTGTATCACCTCATCTTCATTTCAAACCAAATAATGTGACAAATAACATCTTGGCATGCACCGCGGCCATTGTCTCATCCCAGTTCATCATCGACAGGCCACGTGGTAGGACGTACGTCCTGGTGAGAAATTCAACTTTTTCAAGTCACTGATAATTATAATTCTGTTCACGTAATATTTTATTCATCACTTGTCACTATTCTCTTAGTTTATCCGTGTTATTTGATTTGTGTGCTTAACGCCAACATCTTTCAACTTTATCTCCACACCTGCGCGTTTGGACCGGGAGATCACTTTCTCGGTACCGGCTGACTCCGGGGTTTTTTTGTTAGTCAACTAGCCCACAGCTAGCAACCACTGTTGTATTGTGCTAATTTAATTTT
Organism: Medauroidea extradentata; assembly: GCA_003012365.1. Taxonomy (NCBI): domain Eukaryota; kingdom Metazoa; phylum Arthropoda; class Insecta; order Phasmatodea; family Phasmatidae; genus Medauroidea; species Medauroidea extradentata. Next base: position 27,011 of record PNEQ01002869.1, on the reverse strand, counting down.
AGGCCTACGTGCCACGTAAGTTTCAACAGTTTTAAGCCAAGTAATTATAAGAGTGCCGTGACCACGTGTGTGTATTGCAAGCCTATCACCAAATGTTTGTACTTAAGTATAAATAAATCAACATGCAACCAAGTAAGTAAGTGTAGTGTGTACAGTCATTTTACTAGGGATTTAAGAGCTGATGAAGAAAGACGGGACTCTGAGGTTCTGTGTAGATTTCAGGCCTCTGAACCGCGTTATCTAGAGTGCACAACCACCACAACTCTGCGTGGACGAGGCACTAGCCGACCTAGGGGACGCATGCATCTTCTCCGTCCTAGATCTTAAGTCTTGGTATTGGCAGGCGCCTATCAACCCTGAGGACAAAAAAAAAAAAAACTGCCTTCACCACCCCAGAAGGACACAGTTTCCAATTCCGAGTGATGTCTTTTGGTCTTAAGTGCGCCATGGAAACATTTTCAACAAATGATGACCCGGGTACTCTAGGGTTACATCGGCGAGTTCGTCACGGCCTACCTGGATGGTGTCATTGTGTAGTCAAGGACGTGGAAGGAGCATCTGCGACACCTCGCCTTAGTGCTGGAACGACTCTCTGTGCATCACCTCGTGGTGGCCCCACGTAAGTGCCACATCGGTGCCAAGACTGTCGACTTTTTAGGTCACGTGGTGCGCAAGAAAGGTAACTCAGCACATCCAGGGCAACTTCAAAAAGGGGCTGACAGTGTTTGCCCGCCACACGTAAACAAATGCAGAGGTTTATTGGACTCGTCAACTGGCTCAGAAACTACAGCCCCAACTCCGTAACCATCACAGCACCACTCACCGACCTGTTGTCAACACAATACAAGTATAAGTGGAGTGCACGTACGCAAACAGCATTTGACGACCTCAAAACACAGTTCACCAAGTGTCACATGCTTGCCAGATAGACCCAAATCGCCGACTCTACATCCAGACGGACGTGAGTGCTGAAGGCGTAGGTGTAGTGCTGTACCAGTTGGCTGACGACGTATCACGCCTCGTGATCAACTACGGCAGTGCAAAGTTCGGCGAGGCAGAAAGGAGATACCATAGCAACGAGCAGGAGTGCCTTTCTGTTGTCTGGGCATTACGGCGCTACCGTCCGGTGTCACCCCACATAAATAATCCTCATACATTAGCACAGATACTCAGGAGTATACCCAGCTGTGCGGTATAGTTGTAGAAATGACGAAATTAAAAAACGTCAAAAGATGCTATATGAAGATATAAGGGAAATAACACTTTTTGAATGTTTTCGACTTGTAGAATTTTTCGTACGGACTGTCACCCCACATTAATAATACTCATTCAATAGCACAGAAACTTGGGAGTATGCCCAGCTGTGCGGTATAGTTGTAGAAACGACGAAATTGAATAAAGTCGTCAAAACATGCAAGATAATAACATCAGAGAAAATACACTTTTTGACAGTTTTCGGCTCGTAGAAATTTTCCTACGGGGTGTCATCGCACATAAATAATCCTCATAAGTTAGCACAGATGCTCAAGAGTATGCCCAGCTGTGCGGTATAGTTGTAGAAACGACAAAAATAAAAATCGCCTGTAACAGCAAAAAAATTATATCTCGGAAATCACACTTTTTGACAGTTTTCGGCTTGTAGAGATAATCATCTGTTGGCCTTGTCTATATTTAAGGTATATTTGTTTGCCGAAATATTTACGACGTTAAAAATTTTTTCGAACAATTTGTACTTGCGGTACCTATATATATCAGGTGCCAATAAATTATTCAGAGTGTAGCTGACTTAATGATTGTTATTTTGTTGCATGTGATAGTCCTACACTTTTTTGTGCAAATAAATAAATAATTTTGAAAAATGTGCCAAAAATCGCATCTTTAGTGATGTATTTTGTGATAATATATTTTTTAAACTATTTCAACTTTCAAAAAAATATTCACAGTACAGCGGACTGAATAGTGATTGATATTTTGTTTTGTTGTATGGTGTAGTTGTATAATTTTTTGCGCAAAAAAAAAAAAAGAAATAATTTTGAAAAATGCGCCAAAAATCGCATCGTTGTTAATATTTTTTTTTTTGGAACAATTTCTGTTGTCAAAAAATTATTTAGAATATAGCGGACTTAATACGGATTGTTATTTTTTGAGGGGTTCTTCGGTAGTCAAATGTTTTGGCGGAAAAAGTTAATTAGTTTTGACAATTTCGGGAAAAAATCGCACTTGTGATATATTTCATGATACATACATTTATTTATTCAATAAATACAGGATTAAAAATATCACTACATAATAGTATAAATGACAGTGATTACTTTGATGCATGATACTTGCTGAATTTTTGGTTTTAATAGTTTATTCCAGCCATTTCCTCTATGCGCTGTTTCCATGGATACTGGGATTTCACATATGCCGTTCTTTTCCGGAGTTGGTGCATCCCAGCGTTGACACGGCGTAACGACTTGTGCACTTTTCGTACTAGGCGGCCATAATATTTCGTAATGCCGGAGGCTGGATAGAGCTGGAGGATAGGGCCAACTTCACCTCAGTTATAAAAGAGGCTATGTTTTGTAAAGCAAAGCAGGCCGCATTGAGTTTGGTCTCGATATTCTTCACATTATTATTTCCACTTAAACAATTATCTAAATGTAAACCCAAATATTTTGTTGTATTACATACGTACTTTAATAGTATTACCGCCATACAAAATTTGGATTGAATTATCAAAACAACTTGTAACTTGGAAGTTAATATAAGTGGTTTTATCTAAGTTTAGAACAAGTTTGTTTGCATTGAACCAATTTTTTAATTTTGAAAGTGCCAAATTAGTTATATTAGACAACATTGAAAAATTTTTAGTATGGCAAAGAATGCTAGTATCAGCATAAAGTGTCACATTTGCTTCTTCAGAAACATAGGCAGACAGGTCATTCACGTATACTAGAAACAACAGCAGACCCAGGATAAATCCTTGTGGGACACCATTTTTGATTAAGTCCCTATTGTAGCGGGCTTCAGTTGTGTCTGAACCTGTTATTACTACCTGTTAGTATCTTTGTGTTAAGTAAGAAGTGAACCACTGAAAAGCTAAACCATTAATACCATAATACTGTAGTTTATGTAAAAGAACATTATGATGAACGTGTGTACGTGATATGGGCTTTGCACCTAGCTGTGCCAGTGACATGGGTTTGCTAAATCAATATTATCATACACACTCCATTGGATAACACAATTTGGAGGTAGCACACATTAATGATGATAGACCCTTGTTAGGAAGGAATGTGACCTGACAGGAATTAAGGGGAAGAAGTAAATGAGATAAGGTTCTAAAAACTTCGCATCCCAATTAGTCGGCTCATACGACAAGAATGAGACAGCTGAGGTGGTATTTTAAAGAACCACCACATAGGGTAAGGGTGAGACTATAGAGAGTGAGAGAATAGCGAGAATATTAAAAGTGAGAAGGTTCAGTAGGTGTTGAGAGCAAAAGAGGGTAAACTGCCACGGTTAGGAATTCGGTATGGGAGTCCATGTTAGTGCGGGGCAGTTAGGGGAAAGGATTGAGAGGATATGTACTTGCCACCACGTATCAGCCCAATTGCAGGGGAATTATTACTAACGGAGTTAGTAACGGTGAAAGGAATTAAAGGCCGACATGTACCTAGTCTGGGAATACGATGGACTTACCACAGGGCGATTGCATTGTTGCAAGTGAAATGTATTGTTATTAAATACTTTGATTTGATTCAATAAGTGGAACATTATATTATACTATATTACCATACCTTATTCCTACAGGCAACTGCAGGAATGCGAATTTGTCTGCTACTCGACACACTGTTTTGGAAGCCATTTGCTAGAGTTTACAATATTTGCAAACGAAAATACCTTGACAGAAAACAAAAGACGTGCGACATACAAGAGATTGGTTGGTAACTGCGTCGAGTAGATGGTTTGATAATTTCCGTAAAAAAAAACTTTGCTAAAACAATGTAATGTTTTGTGTATTTGTCAAGTGGAAGTTAGTTTGCTGCACATTTTAATATGCTACAGCAACGAACAGCGTATTCGTAGTTCATTCCGAATAAAATTGTTAAAATACTAACATGGCGGAACATCAAGGGAATTCTTCAAATCAAATGAGTCAAGGTGTGTTAAAATTTGTGTGTAAAAGTTGATACAAAGTAGACTGTAAATGTGTTCAAGAGAGACTGACAGAAAACAACTCTCTGTAATTACACATGTAGTCCGTATGTTACATTTCGAAATGGGTTAACCTCAATTGTGGGCAACTGACAGTGGTACACACACCTTAAAGTTTAATATAATTAGACGGTTTTTTTTAAATATATAAGCTTTGTTTTGCTACTGCATTTATCAGTAGCATGTTGTGTGTATTTAAAATAATGTTTATTGTTTGTATTTAAATGATATACTTTGCTTAGACTATGGCTTAACTTATGTGGTATCAACATATTTAACTTGTATTTTTACTATCAAATTAATTCGCGTTTTCAGATAGTGACTGCTGGATTCATCAATGGTTTAAACACTGATGTAAACTGATTGTGACAATTACCGAACAGCTGGTTAACAGTTTTTGTTTTTAAAATTTTCTGCTATGAATGAAATGGTATGAATCTACTCGTTTTATTTCATATTATACCATTATATAAATCAAAACTAAATACTTGGTAACATATGTCAGGGTAAGTATAGTTATAATTGATATTTACAAATTATGTAAACACTTTACTTTGCAGTAAGTACGTATTTTAAAATACAACTAATTTTCCAAGCAAAGATTTACGGTTAGTTGGCTTCATTTGACCTCACTTTCCACAGACACCACACCAACAGGATTTTCAGGTCAGTTGAACCTGTCGATACGTCATTTTAACTGTTTGAGAGCAGAACAGTCATTTACTAATGTCTGGTGTACATCAGTGGATGCACTGGTGAATTTCCGAATTTACTGAATATTATGTCTATAGAAAAGCTGCTTGCAAATTAAGAGTGATATAATATGATGTAGAAGGTGATAATATTAGCCTAAGTTAAATATTGACTCTGCATAGCATTAAGGCGATCATGTACCGAAGCAACTGTGTGTGAAAAATTGCAAATCATGATTTTATTGCGTGAAAACAGTCACATGCTACAGAATGTTACATTGACTGTGTCGTATAGAATTATTGAGTGTTAGGTTTCAAATATGCATAGACTTACCTATGTTTTTTTCACTGCAATGAAATGTCGCTGCCACAGTTATGGTGATAACTAAGGGAAGTAACAAGAAACTGAGAAAATGGTGGAAGAAGAAAATCTTTTGTGTCGAAAATGGAGAAATTTTGTTACTGCTAAGAAAGCTTTGTTATGAAAATGACATTGTTTAGAAATATTACAAAAATGATTCAGAATGACTTCAAACCCCTTCTGGAATTGATTGAGCCTGAAATCTGCAAGTGAGAGACAAACTATCGTGAAAGAAACTGTGCAAAGATTCTTAATTCACTTCTTCAGTTCCTCAGTGTCACTATAATGTTTTTTCCTTAGTTCTATATTTTTTTTGCATTAACAGTGTTTTTTTGCCCCACAAAACATGTTTTGCTTCATAATCTTAATATACAAAATGAAGTGTCCTGACACACTCACTCATCAATGCACAGCCCAAACCGCTGGACCTAGAACCATGAAATTTTGAGGGAAGCTTCCCCTTGCCCCATTGGCACCCACTAAGAATGGATTTTTCGAAATTCGATAATTAAGGATGTGAAAAGAGGTTAAAATGTGTTTTCAAAGAATCCTTGATATCTCATTAACTGGGAAAGCTATCATAATTATTTTAACTTCACAATATTGCTCAAACAAATGCATGTTTGTAAATTTTTAGATTTTGCAAAATTTGAAAATTAAGGGGGTGAAAAGCCGTAAAATGTGTTTTTCATTAATCCGTTACTTCTCCTAAACCATTTCAGGTAGTGAGGTGATTTTTTCGTTAAAATTATGCTTAAATAAATATAAAAAAAGTAGGCCTACTTTTAGAATTTTTTAAAATTCGTCCTTGAAAGTTCTTAAAAAAATTTGTGTTTTTAATTAATCCCACTGATCTCCTAAACCAGTGGAAATATTGAAATGGTTTTTACTGTAAAACAAATCTTACATAAATATAAAAATAGTAATTTCCGGATTTTTCGAAATTCGTCCTTGAAAGCTATTTTCAAATAATCATCTGTACCACTTATACCCGTTGAGATATCGAGATGATTTTTGATAAGAATGAAGCTTATGTAAATATCTAAAAATCAAATTCAGGATTTTATGAAATTTGAAAATAGAGGATGTGAAAAGCAGTAAAATGTTACAGTATCCTGAAAATAGAGAATGATCATGGAGAAATAATTCAACAGTTCTTTCTTTTTGCCACCCTACTATTAAATAAAACCTCTTTGGACTGTAGCCTGTACATACGAAAGAATTATCACAGCCTGCCTTTAAGCATTCACTCGGGTATTGTATAAAGTTTGTGGTGTTGGAGGGGTGGTGTTACGGGTTCATATCCTATGCAAGAATTTGTGATGGGAATTACTATGACATCATACAAGCATGTTGCGTGTGCTCTTTACACTGACCTAAGACAATTTATAGTTCACTGTTATTGAGTACGCTAGCTGTTAAATGCCTTCATCACATATTTTATCCAGAGTTACTGTTTACATTACATAATTTCACGCGGGCAAAGCCGCAGCCGGCCAGCTATTTTATAGAGAAATAAAAATGAATTAAAAGTAAAAGATGTTCTGCAATTAAAGTACACTCACCGAAGTGGACTGGATAAAGCTGCTTGTATTTTTTGTTTTAACGATATACAGAGAATATAGTAACACCATAAATTAATACATAATTAAAAGCTAAGTTACCCCTTTTTATAGTATACGCAGGTGAAGCCGCAAAGGGACAGCTAATTTTTAGCAAAATTAAGAGTAACTTCATTACTGAACTCCGTTCCTACCTTTGCTTTCTTGCTATTTGCATGTGATGTGATACAAAAGTCTGTCTTACTTCGGGACACCAGCCACTACTTTCGACTTGTAACATGCAACAAAACATTTATTTGCAATGGGTATTGAGAAATCATGTACTACATGTAACTTGCAACCAAGTTGCAATGGCAACATCATATTACACTGCCTTGATGTAGCCGCTTGAAGATTTTGGCTTACAGCTGATGTCGAACGTATATATAGCCTATGTCAGTAAATTTATTTTATATTATTGTGATGTACTGTACTTCCAGCATGACGTTTTTAATAAGTAGCCTAATAGAGGAAGAGAGAATAATAGTGCAAGAGGAATCGTACATAGTAGACATTCTGTGCTTAGATCGGCGAAGGAGTGTAATTAATTTTTTGACTGTGAAGGGTCTTGGAAAATTTTGGAGTGATTAGCGAAGTGATTGAGAAGGGTGTTTAACTTGCCACTGAGTTATTATCCAATTGCAAGTAAAAGTACCGTAAACTGGGGTTACTTTGACATTGCGGGGTAACTTTGACCACTCAAAATTTTGTTTTTTATATTGTTTAGTGACGAAAGTTTCAAACATTAGCTATAAGGATAAAAGGAATTATTTAAAATACTCGGCTCAGATTATCTGTTTATTTACCAGATAACAAAAAAACTAATATTTTGAAGAGTCAAAGTAGCCCTAAAAATTGTCAAAGTAACCCTGGTTTACAGTATTATTTTATTTTACTGTATATTTAGGTCACCCACCTTTATATCCCATTTTTTCAGTAATATACTGTGGAGTGTAGATGTCAAGCATGTATGTGCAATGTTTGCTATGATGCTGTACCAGAGTTTGGCAGCATAGTTTTGTGGTGTTTGTGTTAAGACAGTTGCTAATGTTTTTTGTTGAGAAGGTCAGGCATAAGGAATTATCAGTTATTTCCTCACACTATTATGTGTGCAGCAACATGTTAGTGCAATTATTTGTAACATATTAGCCAACAAATATTTTTGGTATGTGAAGATGCTGCTAATTTTAATGAAACATTAGCCTATCTGTAAATACACCAGGAACTGTTTGAGCGTAGTGTTTTCAGTGAATTTTATATTGAAGCCCTTGGTTTTATATTGGTAGTCTAAGTTGGGGATGTTTTTATAGGTAGGTGATACAACACTTGTTGGTAAGTACAGAGGATTACACAGCTGATGTATGCATTACTGCAAACCTGTCATGTATTTATTTTTTAACACTAAACAAATTTTTGCTCTTATGATTTCTACTTTAATTCATATTCAGTATGTATTTAATTTTCTACAGGTGAAGAATAATTGTAACTGTTATATGCTCTCCAGTACTATAAAAATATTTTGAAATGTGTTTTATGGAGCGTAAGTGTCCTGAGAACAAACTGTATTCTGTCTGCTAGTCAAGATGATTAAAAAGCATTGTTTTTTTTAACTAGCTGTGTTTCATGGGGGGGGGGGGGGGGGGGGGCGGTGCCGCATACTGCACAGGCAAACACCTGTAGTTAGTGAAGTTGGAGAATACAATTTGGCAATAAAATGTGAACTGAACAACACAACTGTGTTTTAAAATACAATTCTGTGAGCCTACTGTTTGTGCATGGAAAACATTGTGCTAACAGTGCTTTAGGCTTACACATTTATGGCATTTTCTGCCATTTAGGCCTATTTAAAATTTTGTGTACTTTTGTGTTTATTTTATTGCTATTACCAAGTAACTGTATAACACCAGGGACGTACTCAAGTCACAACAAAATGTGTCCATTGTACACCTACCTCCATGCTATTTGCTGCATAAGCGTCTAGTCAAGGATATTCCCCCGCCTCCCTTTTTTTTCTTTCAAATTGACTGTCGTTATATTTGTTCTTATTGTTTATGTACGTAGTTACATAGCCTGATACATGTTATCCTCAGGTAACCAAAATTGTTTCTTTTGGTTGATGGTTGAATGTTTGTGCCAGTGCTTGCTTCTGGGAGCATGTAGATGTATGGTAGGGGATAATGAGATTAGGTAATATGGCTTGTGGTGAAGTGAAACTGCGAAATCTGTGAGATATTCTTTAAATTTTGTAGTTACTGGTTTTTTTCTTCTGTGTATTGTAACAGGGTGGCCACCCACCTGGAAAACCTGGAATTGTCAGGGAAATTGTGATCACCTGGAAATATCAGGGAAATGTGAGGGAATTTTTGGTTCATCTGAGACATTGCAGGGAATTGTCTTGCCTCGTTCTTTTTGAGCTTCCACAAAAACCATAGGAATGAATATAATGGAGTTCTGAAAGCATTATAACATTTTTATTGAAAAAATTACTGTTGTATAGATGTAATTATATTCCATTGTCAAGTTCGTAGTTATTTCTGCTGAATGTTTTGCAAGTTCACTGACTGTAGTGTCAGAAAAGACGTAAAATATTAATCTTTATTGGAAAATGTACTGAATAAAATGTCGACATGTTGTTTTCATACTTGCAAAAATCAGGGAAATATTTTGTTTTCTATCAGGGAAAAATCAGGGAATTTTCTTTGTTGCAATGAGTGGCCACCATGTGTAATATATGTAGTATGAATATTTTTTTTATTTGACCAATATATGTTAACATTTGACAGTGTTTAAACTTTTACACTGGTTTTTAGTTACGTTGAAGTTTTAATATTAAAAATAATAAAGATGGCTGTAAAACGGCTGAAAGAAAACATTATGCAGTGCTCTCTCTATCGTGAACGACTTAAAAAAGGCAGAAAAGTTGGGAATTTCATCTTAAAGTTACAAAAACTTCATGTATTTTCCTTTTTTTTTTATGGCAATGCAATATTTTCTGAACATTTTATTATTTGCATTTGATGCCTTGCAGAAAAGCAAAAGTTTACTAATTTCTTTTCATTGTTCACTAACCCTTGATAGTTTCCTTGGAAAGCTAATAAATCAGCCAACAAACTTTTTTCCTCATTGGTGTAGGTGTGTAAAATGAATGTATGTTAAGTATTGCTTGTATGTCTTCTATAGCTATATATATTTAATTGTTACTCATTATCATCTGATGCTGCTTCCAGCCTGATAAAATGTTTCTCATCCTCTGTATTCCCACCACTCTTCTCCTTTTGCTGTTTTCCAGTTCAGCTCCTCTTATTTTCACTCCTTCCTTCACCTATTCTTCACAGCTCTTCTTTGGTCGTACTTAGGTTTTCTTCCACTATACTTAAAATTTCATCACTTTTCCCTGAAACCTCTTACTGCTCATTCTGTTTACATGCCTATACCACTTCATTCGTGTTTCCTCTTCAATATCTGGGTTTCCCTGGTCCTAAACTGTCCCTCATGCCACTTAATTTCTCAACTTGTCTTTTTTGGAACAGCCATCAAATTCCTAGCAAACGTCATGCCCATTGCTTCCATTTTTCTTTCTGTTCTTTCCATAACCCACATTTCTGCTCTATATGTTACAATGGGAACAAAATATAACCAGTACAATACTTGCTTGCACTTAAGTGGTATGTGCATCTTCCGTAATTGGTCATTCATACATCTATAGATAGCATCACCTTGCTTTCCTCTTTTTACTACTTCCTCCGTGTTTTCTCCTTTATTGTCTAACACCCTACCTAGGTATTTAAAACTATCCACCTGGTTCAGTTCCATTCCATTAACTTTTAGTTTTAACTTTACTCTGTCACCATGTAACGTAACGACCATTACTCTCCTTTTTTGGACATTGACCTTCATTCCACATTTGTGTCACTGAAAGTCAGCGAATAAATGCATTTTGTGACATGTTTGACAAAAGTTAGTTTTTAAAATTTCAGTAGGTGCCAAAACTCAAGTAAAAATGTACTCACTTTCATGAATTTTAATAAAATATAAAAATGTATCCATTTGTGTTTACACAAGTGTCTTGAAGTAGCTAGTATCATATAATATCAATATTAATTATTGTGCTTCTGCAAGTTTATTATTATTTTTTTTTGGCTAAGCCGCAACAGCTATTTTGTGACTTTGATAGGTGATTATACTAATAGGCCTACTAAAGGACCTAAATTTTTTTAATTTGGGAAAATGATATTTTATCTGATGTGTAAAAGTTGGACAGTGTTTGGCACAAATATAAAATGATGAATTTTTACGGGTCCAACTTCCTTAACTATACAACTTGCACCCTTTTGCCTCACGGCAGACTCACCCCATGTAGCAAGCAGACAGGAACAAAACACACAACATAGAAGCAACACACCACCAATTACACACAACGAATGCTACCATAAAAAAAAATGCCAGAATATCTCAGATTTAATTTACTGTGCGATATTTTGAGAAATGTGGTTGGAAATTTAGCAGGTAAAACCAAGACGTAAAAGGGTTCAATGCAGAATGTTTGGTTGTATTATATCTACCATCAGTTTGTCAGTGCTGGGGTTTTCCTTTCCTCACTATCTTTAGTGCCATCTCCACCTCCTTCCATGAGCTAGCCTATCTTGATCATGCCTGTAGGATACTGATTGTCCTACTTCCTCTCCCCTGCCTTCTGTTTCATTTACAGGATTCAAGAACTTCTCAAAATGGTTCTTCCATCACTCCTTTTCCTCTTCAGTAGTTGCTATTGTTGTGTCCTGTTAATCATTAATTCTCACCTGTTGTCTTTTTCTTTCTCCTCGCCTGACTCACCTGACTAAAGTATTTTTTTACCCCCATACATATCTTCCTCCAACATCCTTGTCCACTTTTCTAACCATACTCTCTTCTCTTCTGATACAACTCATTTGGCTTCTCTCTTCTTTTCCTTGTACAGGTTATCTTTCTCCATGCTAAGTATTTTGAACCATTCTCGAAAAGCCTCGTTATTCTCTTGTGCTGCTCTTTGTACTCTACAGTTCCACCACAGTGTCTCATTCCATTTCTACTTGTCCCCTGTTCTTCTACTTGCATCTTCTGCTGTCCTCACTAAACCTATTTTAAATCTTCTCCATTCCTTTTTCACTTCCTGTGTTTCATCTTTTGTTATCATGCTCTTAATTATGTTCTCAAATTGTACTCTTTTCTCCTCTTCCTTTAGCTTCCATACTCTTGTTCTTTCTTGTTTTAAATCACGACCAAATACCTCGCTTAGTATCACTTTAATGTTAACAGTTTTTTTTCTCTTCCTCTCTTACTTACTTTCATATCCATTAAGAAATAGTCATTACAGACTTTTGCTTGCTATACACCAGCTATATCTAGTGATATGTCGCTCATATTTTTGATCCAGCTGTTTCTCACTTTCAAGCAGTTACATAGCTCTAATAAGTTTTTGCCCTAATTATTTCTTTCTCCCCAACACTTCCTCAGAACCCTTTCTGTCATTTAATTGCTGCTAATATCTTGAAAATAATTACAGTAATGTGAGATAGTAGTGTGTCTGTTAAAATTAATTGCTGTAGTTGGTGTACTTAAAAGTAAATGAACTTATTCCATGGACTCTCTGTCTTTGTACATAAAATGCATTCCTGAATTTTGTAGCTAAGTGTGTACAAGAACAAATGATGTGAAATAAACAAAAAAAAATTGGTCACGTGTCATTTTAAACTTTTATTAAGGAATATCATGTAGAGGAGCCACCATAGACTTATTTCAACTTGCCTGCTCCTGTTGGTAATCTTAGAAACTATCCAGTACTATGGCCCTAAAAGTTCAGCATGGTTCTGGCAGACTACATTTCTGTTACTCAGCAGGTTCAAGGACATGCTGGGAGGAGGCAAGAGACATGCTTGTTTTTAATAGCTTACCCTCCCCCTCCCCTAAGGCAATAAGTTCAGCCTGCTTCCTTTCACAATGTTGCCAAGATGACTTGAAAGGACCGGCTGGCACTTGGCACCCCTTCCCCCACTTCATGTTTCTTCTCTAAACTTGCCTTTAGTGACAAGTTTGTTTTGGAATCTGCATGTAGAGAGTGGATACTCCAAATTTTGGTGGTAAATAAAACCAGTGTGTCATTTACAAACCAGTAATTTTTTAACAAATAAATTACTTTATACTGGTATACAAGAATGTCGAAGTGGTTGAAAGGTTTCAGTAGGTGTAACTATGGAAACTAAAAAATTTCATTTTTAATTTGTTTTGATTTGTGTAATTTTTACAAATAAACTTAATGTGAACTATGTGGTGTACTGTAATACAAAATGTTTAATGGGAAATTGCTGAATATAAATTTTTAGCTTATTTAATTGTGATTGTACAGTATGTGCTGTTTCCCAATGTTAAACTATTGTAATTAATTTAGTTATATAATTTTTGAGCTGGTGGTAAATTCTTATGTGTACAGTGTTTGAGTTACAGTCTGTCTCATGAAAGAATTCCATATTTTGACATTTCTCTTCTGAGAAATGTACCTGGCTGTTCCATTGTTTGGAGCTTTAAACCTACCTGGCTTCCTGGAAAAGCACAGACTGCACAATCCTGTTTACAGACACACTTCTCAGAAGTGAACTGTCAAAATGTGGAATTCTTTCATGAGATAGACTGTAAGGTAATTTATCCATATGTATTTATTTACTATCTTCATATGTTATGCAAACATAGCTTACACACATAGGTTTATACAGTTTGCCAACAGAGTAAGCCAATACCTACTATTATTTCATTGCAAAGATGAACACATGAACAGACAGACCATTAATTTTTATGTAATAGAATATATTTATTTATAGAGACTGGTCACCAATTTCAAAAATTTGCTCGAAGATAATGTAGACTTTAAACATGTATATGTTTGAATGATTTGCACTGTTGGATCACAGCTTAGCAGGCAGGTCATTGTACGACTTCTGTAACAGTAACTAGCGAAAATGAAAATAACGCCCCTTGTCATGGCCCTGTTCAATAAAGAAAATGGGTCAACAGCCATTTAGCTAGTAATTTACGAGTGTGAGCTCACAGAACTGCCGATTCTAACAGAGGTCATAGAATTTTTCAAAATTTTTCCTTTCAAATTATTTGTATAGTGAATTTAATGTCTAATAGCCATATATCAAAACTGTGTATGTATGTGTAAAGAAATATGATTTGAATTTTATCCTGCATATAAAAAATTGAAAAACCAAACTATATTAATGCAATACCTAGGGAAAGGAAATTTTCGTGAATTGGTTTTAACTTCACACCTATATACACAATGGTAATGGGTACTGTTTTATCACAGTTTAACAGATGCAACATGCAGAAATCTATGCCTATAAAAAACTTGTTGAAAAAAATAGTATCACTTACCTCCTGATTGTGTGGGTATATAGGTCAGTAGCCATTAACCAAGTAGCAATTAAACTGTAGTACCACCTAGCCTGAGAAATATTCCCATCTCTAATGTCACTTTTGTTAACACTTGTGCTTTTAGCAAAAGACCAAATTTTTTTCCTTTAAAAACTTATTACTTTATCTACATCTGCACCTTAACTTTGATAAGTTAATAATACCACTAATTACAACACAATTTTCTCTTGGAGTTTAATGCGAGGGCTGGACGAAATATAACTAACTGTAATTTCACATAGGATACATGAAGATTGTTAAATGTTGACATGACATAAAGAAATTAAATGCTCGTTATTAAGAGGCAATTTTGTAACGAGCTCTAGCTTTGTGGCTCAAAGTAAGTTAAATGTAGATATACTTTTGGATCGTAATTGATATTCATGGGAAAATGTATTAGGTGGGCTGAGTAAAGTTAAAAGCCTCTATTTTAAATGCAAAATAAAAAATAAATGTGGGTGAGACTGTAAAGAAGGACTTACGTGTTGCCTGTCTTGTACCACACTCTTTGCTGCACACTCTTTGCTGTCTCCAGCCTATGGCCAGTCCTGTCGTGGGTCAGGATAAGCAGGCTGCTACCGTCAGTACAGTGCAGCCTGGCAACTTTGTATTTCCAAGGTACCACACTCTAGTGAGAAGACCAGTTTCTACTGCCCGACCTTCTCGCCCCTTTCTGGAGCCACTGTATTTACAGCTTTCGTGGTCAGTCAGCTGTTGATAGTTCACAGTCCAGACCATGGATTACAGCACTGCATAAGCAGAAACTTCAACTATGAAACAGGACTTGACATATTTATAATAATTTGTGTGATTTACTTGCCAGGTGTATTAAACTGTATAAAGTTAAAAACATTTTCTTACTTGAACTCATTTGATAGACTGTCCCTGAAGGTCAGTCAGTAGATGCTTTAATCAAAATTATTTATGCGGGGTCAGGTTACACTGAGAAGAGTTTAGTAGCTTATGAAGAGGTTATCTCACTGCAGAATTTTTTTGTCTTCATCTTTATGTGTTCAGCCAATCACTCCTGTCCTGATTTATGTATTGTTTAAGAGTTAGAACTAGAGTTTGAAGTGTATAATCAATACTTATTTTATATTTGTCATTATCATGCCAAAATATTATGTAGCATTTTGAAATACCTTGGCGGCTGTAAGTGCATTGGTGTAGTAGTGGTTGTCAGTGAGCAACCACTGTGACATTACTAACAAAGAGAATGTGATCGGAAACAACTGTCGAACTAGCAACACACATGCAGTGCAATGTTGGATGCTAGATGTTGTATTTGTCTATGAGACTGCACTTCATTATGGTTGCATATTTTACATTGTGACCACAATACTGACAGGTAACAATATTCCATGCATTTCACATAAACTGTAGGTAAGCAAACACAAGCCACTCAATAGCACTTTTAGGTTACACGCTGTGTCATTCAGGTCGATCGGGTGTTTGTAAGTCTTGATGTTGCAGTTTTAATAGCCAGCACTATGTTACACAAAAGTTCTCCTTCATGCACATTTTTTCCCCGCTGCTGAAGGCCTTTAGCTCTTCTTTTCCGACAACACAGCATCACATTGTACAGCAGCTGTTTCTGGACTGTTGGAGGATGGAGATTTTAGCCACATGGGTTGGCCATCACTGTTCCTTGTCAGAAAATGCCTGTGAGAGTGCTACCAGCAGCCAAAGATGACATTGCAATTGTCATTGGCAAATGATAGGGATGGATTACACTCCCTCTAAATAATGCTCAAAACAACCTCCTACTGAACAGGAACAGATGGTGCATGTTTGGTGTGTAGGTTGTGTTTGATCATAAACATAATCTCGTGCTTAGGACTCCGTTGTTCCTGGTTACTACCTATCACATTAAAGTTTTCTGTTTTATAGTTTTTTCCTGCTGTACTTGGAACCCACTTCTGCATTGTTTGGATTTATTTCTTGGTCACTGTTGACTTAACCCTCACTATGTTAATTGGAAACTGTTATGTCATGCTTTGTACATAATTCTAACTATACTGCAGGTTGTTACATGTGACAACAGGTCTGGTGTAATTTTTGTGCACCAGTGTATCAGGTTAATCTAGCTAATAAGTGTTAACATCTTTGCATTGCTCTTCTTTCCATTAGTGTATTGTTCAGCGTCAAGTAGATTTTTTACTAATGTATTTTTAAAAATGTTCTTTTAGACACTTAACAAAGGTAGAATGTAAAACTGAACTAAAGTTTTAAAAAATATTATGTTCAAACTAAACAATTACAGCATAACTGATCGCTGTCAAAGTTTTCAGAGAAATATGGCAAGGAAATTTGTCTTATTGTTCCTTATTTGCAGTGACTCATAAAACATATGAGTTACTGTGTAGCAAAAATGTTTTGCCCTGTGTCATAGACTTGTATATATGCAGCACTAATAGTTTGGACTTACGCTTAACATGAGGTGATGGTGGTATAATGTGTGGTATTTTGTGTGGTGTGGTTTTCTAATAATGTATGCCTTGTCCACAGCTATGACTAGCAGTGAAAGGTCTTGCCCGTATGAAAACCTGGACCTAAGACCTTCACCTGATAATGAATTCCAACACAGCGATTTTTCAGGTCAAATATTTTAATGTTTATTCTCTTTCCTTTTAAGATGTAGACTGAATGGAGTAGAAATTTTTTCCCATTTTCATTTCGGTTTCTCCAGAAAAAAAATGTGTGAATGGTTCAGTCTTGGCAACATTATGTGTAGGATTTCATTTTCATAACATTACATTTAATTATTTTTTATCATAAACATATGGCAGTCACAAGTGTTGTAATTGGGTGCAGTAAGCGTTGGACTGAGAGTTAATTTTCAGTATTATATACGTACTCTGAAGTGGTCCTCCACAATATTACCTTGGATTAGTTTATTATTTAATTCATTTTAACTAGAAATATCTACCTAGTTAGAACTTAATTCAGTTCCTACAATGCTCTTGTCATAAAAATCTGTAAAATTCTGTTACATTTTAAGGAATGTGTATCATTTTGTTTGCAGCACGTACGTTAATACTGGTTGGCATGGGCGTGCCATGGAGGGATGGGGGAAGACATCCTTCTCAAAATTATTTAGGGGAGAATTGTGCACTCCAAAGATTATTATAAAAAAATATCTAATAAATATATTAGTATTCCTACTAGCGGTATATTCAAATTTGATGTATTAAAACTGCTTAAATAGCCCTCATTTTGCACCTTAAAATCAAAATTTTCCCATGGGAGCACCCCCGGACCTCCTATCGATTTAAATTGTTGATTGGCATATTAGCCACTGGACATACTAGCCCCTTCCCCTCCAAGATTAACTACAGCGCACGCCAATGCTGGTTGGGGCTTAATAACATAGCATGCACTGCACTGCTTTGCATACTTGGATGGTATTGCTTTAAATAGTGCATTTAGTAACTAACCCAATTACTACATGGGTTCTTTTACTCTGGATTTTAATAAACTGGTGGTGTTACTGTCAGTTTTATACCATTGGTGAATATCATCGCAGTCAGCCAGGATGTGAGCATTTTTAAGAACCAGCTTGCCTTCATACATACGTCCACTTGTACACACGTACACACAGACACACAAAAACACACTGGGGTATTTTTCTCAATGGAAACAAACCATGCAGGAGATGACCCCTAAGAGGATAAGTAGCAGGAAAGGTCATGGCTGGAATTGCCTTCCAAAAGAGCAGATCCACTTGAAGGTGGAGGTAAAATATCTTTGACAGTATAAGTTTAAATGGTTGGAATCAAACACTAGAACACACCATGCAAGTGGCAACCTGTGGGGTTATCTGAAAGGTGTCATGTATGCGCAGCCCATCCCAGACGTGCAGGCACTGAAACAATGCATTCCTGCTGCCTGTGATGCCATTCGGTCGCTGGATGGCACATTTGAATGTGTGCATCAGTCGCATATACATTTGTGCCCAAAGACATTAAAGACTGATAAATGTATGTTATTCAAATCATAGATGTTTTATGAGAGCAATGAAATATTTGACTTGTGAGAGCAATGAAATATATAATTTACAGTTTAATATAGTTTAGTTTGTTTTGCCCTTTAAATCTCCTATATGTACATGCTTGTACAATGATAATAGTCAAATTTACAAAATTACAAACAGTGATTGCATATACAATTTTTTTTAAGAATGAAGGAATTTTTTTCTCATCAGTTGAGGCACGTACTGGTGATACTGCCCACGTCAATCTTCTCGTCTACTATTGTCTCCTCATGAGAAAGAAAAATACAAAACAAAAGGAGAAACTCAATGTAAATACATACTCTTAAAAACAAACATATTATGTGTGAAACATTATTGGACATATATTCAACAACAGGCTATGATTTAGTTATGGAATAACAGTTCTGTAAGTTATTATTTGAAAAGTTTTGAATTTGAGAAACAAATATTTTGCAGATGTTTTGGAAATTTGTTAAAAACGATGTTGGCAGAGTATACAGGCCCATTTTGGCACAGGTTGTTTTTTACAATGGACACGTGCAAATAACTTTTACTTCTTGTGTTATGTTTGTAATGTGGTTCATTTTTCTCAAAAGTTGATCTTTTGATACAAACATGAGCAATGAGTACAGTTATTCACATGGCATAGGTAGTAGTTTATAACTTTTGAAGAGAGGTCGGCAAGATTCAGATTGATTTTTGTCAAATATTATCCTTTAAGGTCTTTTTTTTCTATGGAACATTTTTTTACTGTCTGTCAAGTTTCCCCAAAAGAATTATGCCATATGACTTGATGGAATGAAAATATGGTAAGTAGACTATTAACAATGTATCTTTGTTTAGAATATTTACTAAATTGCACAATGCAAAACAATCAGAGCTAAGTTTGGGCAAAATATGTTGAACATAAGTTTTCCAGTTAAACTGATTGTCAGTATGCATATGCCCAAAAACTTCGTGTTTTGGGAGTTTGAGTTTAAATGTCACCGCTGATGTTCAGATCAAGTTGATTACTTTTTTTTTGTGAACAACTGTTTAAAATGTGTCTTTTCTTTATTACGATTAACTTACTAGATGTGAACCATTAATTCAATATACTTAGTGTTTTACTAGCTATTTGATTGTGTTATTGTTCTGTACTACCAGTAATTATGATACTGGTATCATCTGCAAACAATATAGATAGTGTATTAGAGTTATGGAAGTCTTGCAAGCTGTTAATGTACGTGAGAAACAGCAAGGCCAAAGAATTGAGGTTGAAGAGATTTTAGTCAGCACTTATCATCTATGTCTTAAGTGCTGGTGAGGGGTGACATGATGTGTGTATGGTGCAATGCCAGAATGAAAGGAAGGGGGAAACTGGATATCCCTGAGAAAACCAGTCGACCAGCGGCATTATCTGGCACATGCAAAATTCCCGGGGACCTGACACCGTCAGGAATCAAACCTGGATTGCCTAGGTGGGAGACAAGTGCTCTACCCAGTGTACCAACTGCCTCCCTCCTTTTTTCCCCAAGAATTGAGCCTTGTGGTAACCCATATCTAATCATCCCAAATTTGAGTGAACAGTATTCCCGTTTTCTTTGATGCTCACTTGATAGACACATGGCAACAATATACTGACAGGTAACAAATATTAAGAGAAAAAGTTTACGGAGATTGAAAAGTGTTTACTTCACATTATATTTGTGTTCATCTTCTTCCTGAATCGTAAAAGAGTAATTTATGTTATACAAAAATGGAAGTAATAAAATGCATAGTATTTTTGTGTATTGGAAAGCATAATTTATGAACTGCCATTACTGGCATTAAATACATATTGTTGACTTGTGATTATTTTCTGAGGCTGCTATAGTTATTTGGTCTGTATTTTTTTTTGTCAGGCTATGAAATTAATTTAATCTTTACGTAGCAATAAGACCAGTTGTGAAATGAATATTTGAAAGGAAGTGAAAAATCTCCAAAAAAAGTTGTCTTACCACTGCATTGTCACTACACTGACATGAGGAATGAATTCCTAAAATGTCTAGCATATTAAGGCATGGCACTTCAAGCTGAAGTGTCGATGATCAAAAATAATTTCCATCGCCCAAACCAGATACAGTAGAAGCTATTCTGTTATACTACAAGTATTTTTATGTCTGAATAATTAAAAATCTTGTCGCATCTAGTATACTGTTGAATCGATGTACCGTGTGTTGAAGTAATGTCTCCCAACATCAACTTTATGGGTGTAAATCTTTACGTTTAAAATTATTTTATTTATTCCATCAATAGATTGTAGTGGGATTGAGGAAAGATGTGAAGTTCTTTCTGGCAGGACCAAAATTACAAATGCAGTAGATATAATTTTTAAAGGTTGGTCTACAAGCTTCATAGTGTATTACTCGTGTTATAGTTTGCTAAACATCTTTAGGCTTGATTTTTACTAAATATATTGGGTTATGTTAATACATTTTTGTCGTAGCAGAGATTTAATGAAAACATTTTAATTTTGTTCATAAAATACAGTATTTTGCTTTGACTGAGTGATATGCTTCTAGTTATTGGCATAGCCATGTAATGGGCTAATTAGCTAATATAACTAATTGATTACACCTTTGCTTGTAAATTTGAATTACAGTAGCTTCATGTTCTGCTACTGAACACTCAGTGCCTAGTAAAAATGTATGCCTGTTTTGCGGTGAAATTTGTCTGGTAGATATTCTTGTACATTCTGAAAATTTGTTGCTTTGCTGTGTTACAGCGGAGAGACGGAGACAGTTAAAGCTAAGCATTGGCTCTTCTGGGAGTTTCCCATTCGGCAGCGGTGGTAACAGTTCATTCCAACCATTCATGTAAGAGCATTTTGTAGGCTTGCTTTTGTTAGATTTTAAGTGATTTATAATTATGCTATTTTAATAAAGCTGTAGCTACATGCTTTAATCCTTCAGAGAACATTAAGTCTTTCTGAAAGTTGGACTGATGATGTTTAACTACACTGTAATGTATCATTTAGTTAAAATGATGATAAAGAGTACTATATTTAACTGTAAGCGTGAGGAAAGCGTAGTTTTTTTGCAGCCTCTGGGTTATTTCAGTATAGCCAGTTTGTAAAGGTAGGAGAATAAATTTAAAATTAAACTAGTTTCATCAATTTTTTTTTTACTTATTTGCCCACATGATTGTTTACAAATGCTTATTTTCAATCAAAAACAAGAAACCTTGGGGTTACTTTAAAAAAGCATTTTTGATGCAGTAATTTGAATGTAAACCATAAAGCAGTTTATAAAATGAAAGGTAGAGGAATACATTTAATATTTTATCATGTGGCATTCCTTGTGTGTGGAAGTGTAAGTATTGCATATTTTACTCAGGTGCAGACCAGTACAGACAAGTTCAAATTTGACAAATGATGAGAGACACAACTCGAGTCCAGTTGTAATGAGGGACTGTCTTCCTCGAGCGCGGCAGTTCAAACAGGAGTCTCAGGTAGACAAGTCACGGTAAGTGGTGCAGTGTACCTCTCACTATCTCTAGCGCAGTCTATGTAACTGTACTATTACATAGGTGTATCTGACTTGATATAGTGTACACATAGTGTACACAGTTACATGGTTCAGACAACAGGTTAATTACTAGTTCCATGTGCTTAAAACATGACATGGAAAACACTGAGGACAAAACTGAAATATAAATAAAGAGCATTTAATTCAAGAAATTATGAAGCAAATAAAATAGAAGCGAAATCAAAGTAGTGGTGCTGATATGGGTAAGAAATAGCTGGTAAGCAGAATTAAATTCTGTGCATTTGAAATTAATCTAATTATTAATTTTTCACTACCTCGTCTTAAAAATTATTTAAATTAATAAATTATTTTAGTAAATGCTCTGAGAGAATAAAAAATGATCCTAGTAACATTTGGAAAAGTGTTAATCATTAACAAGTTTTTAGCCCATTAATTTATATTAAAATCAAATTCAATTAGAATGTTCTGGAACAAAGCTTGAAAACATTAATCTAAATAGTTTGTCCAAATTAACCCTTAAATATTGTTCACAACTAGAATCAAACTCAAAACTCTTAAGTAAGCAGTAGATCAGTCTCTAGAAAATCGAAGGACCTTTGGATCAGAAATCACATTTTAAAAACACCTGTCTCAAAATCAATAAAGTCTGTCCCAAAAAAAAAAACTTCAAAACTAAGAAAGTTATGATCATCAGCCATGAAATTAACTTTTCAAAAGATGTAACTAAAGTTGGCATCACTTCTTTTAATCTAGCATAAGTGCTCTTCCTCTAGCATATGTGTTACTTCAATGTTGTCTTGTTGATGTGTCAGCAGAATCATGTCTCTTTCACTAAAGTAAATGAGAGAATATCAGGACATAGATGAGCTTTCTAATAATCACTCCTGCCTGAGCAAGAACTGAACTTCTGAGTTTTGACAGCTACCATTCCCTACATCTCATGATGGTACCGGAATTCGTTGATTCTGTTGGATGTAACAAAAGTCACGCCAATCAAACGATAAAGTCCCAAAAGCTGTTGATTTCCAACCTAGGTACTAGCTGATACGTTAAAACCTTCACACTTCTGTCACAGCTTATCACTGGGGTTCGAGATTACACAGCCTGAAATGTGAATAAAATTGAATAAACCCCAAAAAAGAATTAAATAAAATCGTAGTAAAATTTTGAAATTACCTACGTGATAGATTTCCTAATTTATTAAATAAAAAAATACTAAACAACAAGTGGATGTGCACCCTAACCAAACCTGGTTATGATTTAAACTCGAGGGTAGATAAGGGTCAACCTGATGCTTTAAAAAACATAATTGAAATTAAGGTAATTAGAGTACGTCAATTAGAAACACCACAAAATAATAAAAAAAGAAAAAACTACAATTAAAAATTTACTAAAATAAAACTTTCTATAACAAAATAGTTTTTTTATTAGGAATTATGATAATATGGTTTAAAAATATTTTTAGTATTTCATTTCTTGTGTGTAACATTTTTACATTGCACATTGCTGCTGTAGGTATATCATCATCCAATGCTGTTTCCTGTGTGCGACCGGATCAGCCTGGTAAAACAACTCCACTTCCTGTCATCCTACTTCTGTTACTCTTTCTCAGTCAACTCCTTTTCTTTTCCCTTCTACCTTCACCTGTTCCTCCTATCTAATCCTCGGTCTTGCCTTAGGTCTTCTACAACTTCACTTCAGTTTCAGCATTTTTCTCAGCTTCTCACATTGCTCATTTTAACTTGCCCATATTATGATCTAATTCGTGCTTCCTCTGTAATCTCTGGAATTCTCTGGACCTGAACTCCTTCTCATATCACTTCATTCCTCAACACGTCTCTATTTATGAAAGCCATCATACTACTAGCAAACTTCATGCCCATTGCCTCCATTTTTTTTTCTGCTCTGTCCAAAACCCACGTTTCTGCTTCATATTAGGTATGTTACAAAAGGCACAAAGTATGATCTGCATAATTAATATTTGATTTCACATTTGTGGCACTTACTTCACTCTTCCATATTAGATCACTTACATATTTTTACCGAACATCACCTTGTCCTTTCCTTACTACATTTTCTTCCCTGTTTCCTCCTCTACTTTCCAACATGATCCCTTGAAATTTAAAGTTGTTCTGTTGGTTAAGGGGGATTGATCCCTGTCAGATCGATTTTACGGTTTTTCTTATAAATCAGGGAATAGACACATTGTTTTACTTTTATCACACTGACAAGGCATAGTTTATTGTTTCATTCACTTTTTGGAATCCATATGGCATTGTTTCTGTTAATGTTGCGGCCTCTGTAGTCGCTCCCGTAAATAAAGCAATTTTTCCTTTTCAGCTGTTTCCCGTTGCAAAACAATGAATGTATAATGGTTCCAGCAATTACAGAAAATCAATTAAATTTGTATCTATGCCCTGTCATTACAAAAATTTTGGTACATCGACTGGAACAGAAGTTATCGAGAAGAAACAGTTAAATCCGATGTGGTAGGGATCAATACCCCTTAAGTTCCACTACATCAGCTTTTACTTTCTTTCTTTTTCACTTTGTTGCCATTTCTCGTGGCAATCATCACTTTACTCTTTTTGGCACTGAACTTAATTTCACATTTTTTCACGTCATCTGTCAAGTTGAGCCCTCCGGCTCGTGACCATGGGGCATAAGGACCCTTAAAACTTCGGCTCCCCACACAATAAACACACCGGGCCAAAGCCCGAAATTCCAATTAATTTAAGACTGGGCAAGTCCCAGGACCACTCCCGATCTAAGCTTATAGCAATCTGGTATCGTGTTGCTTCAGGAAACCCCAGAATTTGAGACTCACAAATACACCTCTTAGGTATATATTTTCGCTCATTTACACTACATGAATTGCATGTTCACATAACAGCCCAATTAAAATGACGGTTACAATAACCATTTTAAGTCTCATTTCATCATCCACATCCTATACAAACACCATACTTTGCCGCTCAATCGAATGCACACTGTTACTTATGAGAATTTTACAACATGACAATATCGATAATTTATATTCACAACTGTACATTTACGACACACTTTCCATCTTCAACCTCCTGTTAAATGGGACGGCTTTTTAAAGTGCGTGACTCCCGAAACCTCTAGCTATGGCTTTCATCCAATTTCTGTGCAGTTCAGTGATCAATACAACCCACAAATCCAGCAGTACTTGGAGAATGGCAATCGAGGTTAATCCATTCCAAGTCCAATTGGGCAAAAACTATATGTCCCCAATTTCTCAGTGCCTCACAAAGCGTCTTGGCGGACAGGCAGCAGGCAATCCTTCCCAAGCGATGGAAAAAATGTCCCAGCAAAATAACTGAACGACACAAAGACCGCACAATCACCACTTCCAAGTCCTAGAAGCTAGCTCTCCTACTTGTTTGCAATTTCTCCAAACTCTAGCAGCACCATTCAACTCAAATGGGTCGCTACCCTTTTGCTCATGTAGAGAAAGTCAAGACTCTCCAACTCCAACACCTCCTTCGACATCCTCAGGGTCCCAAGGCTCTAGCAACAGGTACTCCTACTACCTCTTCACCTTGCCACTTCTAACACTTAAGTGAGCCTCTCTAGCCTAGCCAGCCCCAGGCAACACTTCCCCTCCCTCACTCTGCCGGAGCCTACATCCTCTCCCCCCCTCCAGGCCTACCCCTCCATGGCCAGTGGAGGACCAGGTCCGGAGTTAAATGGGAAGGCTAAGCTCAGACGACTGGGGTAACCCCTTCCCCCTAAAATATGAGCCACAGAGAAGTCAATGGGGCAAACTACTTCTAGACTCTTATAAGATCTAACTCCCTCCCCTCCCCAGAAAGTGGGCCCAAACTCAGGCTACCCTGTTCATCCTACATGAACTAAACTGAACCACTGTTCAAAGACATCCAGCTGAATCTATACTTCATCCTCTTTTTTTTTCCATACCATTAAATCACAAAATGCCTTCTCATCGTCCATAAAGAAACTATCACAGTATCCTTATTATACGCTGTCTCTTTTCGGCCATTATCCGCACTGTAAATGCAAGGTCTATTGTGGATCTGCCTTGCTAGAAGCCACACTGTGCCTCCCTCCATTTACACTCCATTCTGTACCGAATATTCCTTTCTAAAATGTTCTGTTTGGTCTTCACATAGCGACATATTAGAGTAATCACTCTATATGTGTGTGTGTTTTTTTTACACTGGCTCCCCTTTTGCCAGTCCTCTGGAATTTTCTTCTCCAGCCAAATCACTGTCAGCAGTCTATATAACCGCTGCACTCTGTGAGGATATGTTGAAATGCAACTATTACAAAGGTACAGTTGTGGCACATCGCACTTGATGCCAACCATTCGCACCTCTTAAGCTGATGTTTTTTTTAACAAGTTGTAATGTGAATTTAGGCATTCATGTACACAGTAATAAAGATGTAAGTAAAAATAGTAAGGCAAGTTATGCTTTCAGTTTATCTTCACTAAAAACATTTTTAGTTCCATAACATAGCAGAACTGAAGAGTAGGCATGAGCGAAATACCACAACTTTAATGTTATAATCACATTCGTGAGAACCTGGATTCAATATCCCTGCTTTAGCCATCAAAATATCAGTATTCTATGGTTTCGCAAAATTGCTCTGAGCTAATGCTGGAATGACTGTAGTATATAATGTGTGTATGGTATTGTTAGGTGTAGTGTTTTGTAGGGAGTGTATATGTGGGCAAGATAGATATTTAAAAAAACCAATAACATTATTGATAAACAACAATACATACAATGTTGGACAGTGTGGGTTTACTCTATTTATTACCAATAATACCTATAATAGTTGATATTGTAAATATTAGGGATGGGTCGATTCCTAATTTTTTCGATTCCGATTCTGATCCTGAAATTTCTTCGATTCCGATTTCGATTCCGATTCCCATCCAAAAAAATGTTTTTCTTACATTTTAGGTAATTAAATATTTTTTATGATGTTGATGAGTTGATATAGGTACTTCTCTGCTATTTATTATTTTAGGATAGAAGCGGAGTATTGTAATTTAAAGTGAAATGCATAATAAAACAAACTGACAAATCTATAAGAATGTGATTGTTCTACAAGACTATATACACTTACTATGATTTTTAGTTAAAAATACTCCATAATCTAATTATTTAATACACCACAAAACAGCAACACTTAAAAATTAATTATTTA
>PNEQ01002868.1:0-42733 GCA_003012365.1 Medauroidea extradentata | reverse complement strand
CCAAAAGAACTCATGGGAATTGCCCACATATGAAGTTTATGTCTCAAACTAGTAACAATATATCTTCGTTACATTCTGACTAAATTGTTAGCGGACACACCTGAGGAACTACATAGAGTAGAGATACACATAATTTTACTAATTTATAAAATAACTTGTTACACTATGCATGTGACATACTTATCATTATTAATGTTGATATTAATTTTCTTATTAGAATGACGTTTTTTACTGATGTAGTTTTCCATGTTCGGTTTTAAATCAACACATTGTTGCAACGATGCAAATAAATGTATGAAATGTATTATAATTGAATTTTTAAACATCAGTAAACTTCACGTACACGTCCACAATGCTGCGATGTACAAATGCATTTATCTTCTTTTAGCGCAGGCAGCGAAGTGACGTCTTTATCAGTCCACCGCCTCGAGTGAGTGAAGAGGTTTTGGTCAGCGCTTAACATCGTCTTCAACGCTGGTGAGGGGTGATATGATGTGGGTATGGAGCAGCGCCGGAATGAATGGGCGGGGGAAACGGGAGATCCCCGAGAAAACCCGCCGACCAGCGGCATCGTCTGGCACGATTCCCACATGCGAAAATACGGGGACCGGCCCCGCCGGGAATCGAACCCGTATCGCCTTGGTGGGAGGCGAATGGTCTGACCCCTCGGCCACCGCTGCCCCACCACCGCCTCGACCTTACCTCCATCCTGTCACTCAGTCAAGACGCGCGCGTTTACTCGTCTATTTTCCTGTGCGGACAACAATGGCCATTCTGTCATAGAAGTAATCTTATGACAACACGCGCTTCTGGCTTCGTCAATAGACGTAAAATGGTTTTTATGTACATAATTTGTGTGCGTAACTTACGCAGGGGCGGATCTCACTTTTGTTTTGGAGGAGGTCACCGTTCCTAAAAATTAAAGTTGGAGAATTTGGGAGTCCTCCTCCGGGAAAAAACTAGGTTTTCAAGGAGTAAAATAGTGTTATTTAAGCATTTTACATACTTAAAAATATTAAATATACACTTACTGTTGCAATAGCGTGATTTCAATTTATATGTTTTGTTATTGTCTCCGGTATATAATTCAAATTTTGACCTTGGGTTTGGAGAAAGGGGTCATAACTCCTGTAACACTCCCCCCCCCTTTTTTTTTTCTGGATACGCCCCTGATCTCATGTTTGAAATCTTTGTTTTTCACGTGTTAACTTACTTTATTAAGATTGGTCCGTGGGGGAGGGGGGCCGCTGGATTAATTATAATAATTCTGTCAGTATTTATACCGAGTTAATATGATAATAGTCGTAATAATGTAATTGCGCTTGTAATCCACTGTCTATTATATTTAAAAATGTGTTTGGTCTATGAGTTATTTTTAATGTGTGTAACTGGCTGCTGTGGTACAGCATGGCGAACAGATAGGTAACGGACGTGCGGCAGCTGCAAGTAAGACTGCTAGTGACATCATCCATCTACCCTCGGCCGGCTATCTACACAGCGCTCACGTTACCGAGGAAACCCCCCCACCCCTCTCCTAACCTTGACGTCAACTCCAAGGTAGCCACTGTATACGCAGAAAGGAACGCCGTCTTCCTTTTGTTCACATCATTCGTTCTCCCGTCTGTTATGTCCTGTAGTTTCGGCGTGGTGCAATGAGTTCACGCGGCTGGCAATAGATAGCATATCGGGTTATATACTGACGCACGACACACCACACTATAGCTGCCATTGCAGGACTCACGTTTTCAGTTTAAGTGAAGTGAACCAGTGCTTAACATAAACTTAAAAGTCCAGACAAGAGAATAACAAGCTGTTATTCCAGAAGTAAAACATCTTTACAGCAAAAATCAGCAGATGAAATATCTGCTATAAAAAGAAAACTTTACACTAGAAAGTTAAACTGCAATTTTAATGAATATATTTATCTATTACTTTCGAAAATGGTTTTAGGCTGGAGTATCATATCTAACGAGATATTGTACGAAATCATCCCGCCCAATTTTTTGTAGTTTCCGATATTTACAGTAATGTAGAAAACTCCAAAAAAGTGGTCATAACTTCATTAAAAAAATTCTAAAAAATATTTTTTCATGGTCAGTCTACTTGAAATTGTTCTCTGATTCTTGTGCCACGCAACAACAATTGAAAATTAAAAAAAAAATCCGCCGCTCCATTGCCCTTAATGCTAACTGAGACAAAATACATTACTCTCACCTCACACAAACGGTGAGAGCTAGTTGGTTTCCAGTTCTTTCGGTTTACTTTTGCAGCCCAGAGTTCTCTTCTCTCAGGATCTGCAGGAAAGGCTTTTAAGACAAAACCATACTCTGAACGATTAGGGCAGCCAAATGCTGCACATCCACCCATTATGCCTGAAACATACAAACATGAAACATACATTATGCCTGAAACATACATGCCTATGTTTAATATCTAAGAATATTCAGGACTTTAAATACAAACAACATTCAACAATGAGATCAGTTTAGTCTCAGACTACTATCTTTTCAATAACCCTACATAAATGCTTATACAATTAGAAATGTTGCATTCATGGAGCTTACAGTCTACTAAGGACAGTAGTATACCGTATTTGTATATATTTCCCTTGTATTATTTGTTTGCATAGTACATTATATCCTTGTACTTCCGAGATTGCTGGGGTTTTGCTTCTATCGTAACATTTAAATTACTCTAAACACTGGTGGCTTGGTCTTCAACATTGCTGGTCCCTCTGAGTTACAGTAATGCCATTCAGTTGCCATGTCAGTTTGTCTTCAGTATGACATTTTGATGTGTGACATGGGTCTACTTGCTAGGGTTACCTTTCTCATGACACATAACAAAAATACTAATACCTGCAGCATACTATCAGTGTACCTACTCTGAATGAAAGAAAACAATGATTAATTCAGCATGCAGGCCAACAAGACATTCGTGCATAACCACATCATCTGTACGGAAATCATATAAAAATAAGAAACATATTTACTTAAAACCATAATAAACTGACCAGTTCTTTACATACATACACTGTTTCGTCTGTACTCAATCACTGAACAGAACTGTGAGAATTTATATACCTATTGCTTGCCAACAGTTTGCCATTGTACCAAATATGAACTGTACATATAACTATTCAATTTCAAAAGTAAGTATTTAATCTACTAACAGCATGTTATTTAAGGAAAAGGAGCCACCATCTATTAAGTCAAGGTGTCATGCCTAGCTTAAGGTGGGATCTCACCCCGAGTGTTGAATTACTTATTTTATTTTTAATTTTTTCTAAATTTTGAGAAGAAAACTGAGAAATTTGCTATTATAGCGTCAATTCTATTCACAATGCTGTGACGCCCAGAAATTTCTTTGCGATGTCACATTGGTTCTGTTCATCATCAAGAGAGTGCACTAGAAGATTAACACTTTGTTCTATGGTTGAGCAGTTGGTTTCATAGGTACTAATGTTACTTGGCATTTGTGCTCCCTATCTATGGCCCGGCATGGCACTGTTAATTGTGTGGAGCAGTGTTGCACGCATGCGCAAGTAGAAGGGCGGAGGTAGTCAGCTATTCAGGCGAATAACGGTGCTGGGACTTGGATTGAGCAGCTGCTGTGTGTGGACGAAAAGTCTGGATGAGTAACAGATCGCGGTGTAAGCAGCATAAGCAACGGTTTCGTCTCCAAAATGATTTATTTGTGGATTTTAGTATTACGATTATTGGTCGTAAAGTGTATTTCGCAAACTAACTGCCGTCGAGAAGCAGGATTGTTAACCAAAAGTGTTATTAGTCAACTGGTTAACTGCTGCAGGAAGTTTTTGGTAGCGATGTGCTGGCTGTAAACGGTTTTGAGCCCTTTATAGAATGAGGACGTTTCAAACCTGGTTTCATTTGGTGCTGTGTGATTAACTTTGGTATTGGTATATCTTTTAAGATTTTCACTGAGGATTTACCTGAAACGTTCCCTATTAATGCAATGATTTATTCTTTGGGTTGCCAATAATTTTGTCAGTTCATCCGCGTTGGAGTGTGAGAAACACGACTGCACCAAGTGTTCAGCAACAGTTGGGCAAGTTGTATTGAGAGTGATATTTGCCTTGTTGGATGACGCTTCTGGCAGCAGGAATGGTGACGTCTTTGGTTTTTCTCTGGAATGTACAATGTTTGCGTTCGTCAGCCTATAAAAGGGAACATATCTAGTTTGCACACGAAAATTTCTTTTTCGTAAACTGACGTCGGTAATTATTGACAATTTTGTCTCTCACGTATATAAAGTTTTTTTTTTGCAAACTGAATTTGTTGACTGCCTGAGTGCTCGTTACTATTGTAAAATGTTATGTGGTCTTTTATGATTCTCAGCAAGGAATGCAACAATTTAGTAATTGGTTCACCTTAACTTAAAATGCAAAATGCTAATGGTGAGACTATAAGTAAATTTGTAAGATAGATTTTTTTTTCATTGAACAAATACATTGTTTAATCTGCGAAATTGGCCTACAAGTATTTGTAAAATATAATCTAATGCTAATGTTTAATGCAAGAATAATGCTACTCAAGTATTAAGAGAAATGAGCTGAGATATAGATTTTTTTTTTTTTTTTTTTTTTTTTAGAAGGAATGTGTAGTAAAGAAGTGGTTGTGCAGTCGTTGTCCCCCAATATGTATATATCATGTTGTAACTGGTTTTAAGTATTTATACAAGACTAAAAGTTATTTTATGCTTTGCTTAGAGCAGTTCTTCCTAACGAGAGTTGGAATGTAACGTTTTCCACATTAATTTTCTTTTCATTTAGCCTAACTTGTTTTCAACTCCTGTAAAAAATTGTGTTGCACTTATCTGGCTTTTCTCTTTCCTGGGCTTAAGTACACCCCAATGCGCTATAGTACAACCATCGCAGTTGAACATTCAACAAATATTTAGATAGCAATAAGTTAAAAAATGTTTTTTAAATTAATTTGCTCAACTGATTGCAGCTTCAAGTTCAACTGTGATGATTGTACTGTAGCGCAAGGTGAATGTAATTGACACTATAATCACAAATTTCCCTTTTTTTCTACTCAAAATTTAGAAGTGAAAAATAAAATAATTCAAAACTCGGGGTTAGACCCACCTTAAGGGCTTAGCTACTACCATGGGAAAAAATGAACGGCTACCAAGCATGAGCTTTTGGGTGGAATGAGTGTGGTGTTTCTGAGGTTGCTAGCCTTCGAAGCTTGTGTAGCAGGGGCGGTTAGGGAGAGAAGAAAGCACAAAACAAGCTGTGCACTAGCATTCGTCTCGATCACTTGGCAAGAGATATGTCGACTCGATACCCAACCTTCCCTATTCCTCGCGCCTTGTTTGTATTATACTCTCAAAAGCGATAGCATCACTGATAGCATGCAGCCAGCACAGTGCGCGACAGTCACGACACTTATAATATTCTTTGCTCTACCTATTTACATTTTAAGGTCGAAAGAGATGTCCGTACGAAATAGGCTACATCCTATTCCGAATCAGTAAATGCAAACAATGTTCAGCCATACATCTTGCAACCTGTTTACATAACACTGAATACGCAATAGAAAATTCATATACACTGGAAAAAAAAATTAACACACTGTAATAACTTAAAATAATATTTTAATAAAATAGTTATTCAGTAGTACACAATTATTGTGTATTGGTTCTACCACATATACATATGTCAAAAGAATTTTTTAAGTTATAAATTAATTGAATCTTATGAGAGAATTATTTGCACTATTGGTTTGCGCTGAGCCATCATCGCTACATGTTCGAGCAGGCTAAAATATGTGTCGTAGAGTCGGGGGTGTGGCTGATCTCCGTGACGTAGCAAGTGTCTAGTTCCAGTATAGGGGATGTGCTCTCACTGCCTATATCTCTACTTTATCGTCTGTGTGCTGTGCTCGCGACCCCTGGAGGCATGACATAGTCCGAGATAATCAAAGTAGATGTGCTTGCAAAGACAGGTAGTGAATCCTACACAAAACAATTGGCGGGGGCACTTCTGCGAGTCCAAGGCAACCTCTGCCTAGTTGTCAGTTTAATGTATATAAATGATAATCTGTTTCAAAATGACAACATATTGCACGGGTTGTTAAATTTTTTATTAGTTTCCATGTAAATATTTCCAAGTAGCAAAATAATGTCTTACTCTACTGCACAATAGTAAACACTGGACTTTTATGATGGGATTGCCCAAATTTGACTATTTCTAGTCTCTCATTTAGGTACCCCATAGCTTGATGAAACCACTTTAGGTTTAGATGTAGTATGCTGTGTGTGTTCTTTAATACTGTATTCTATTCATTACCTCTTCGATGAGAATTCGTCACTGAAAATAATAAATAATGTATGAATTTAAGACTGATAAATACTACTTCAACAAACTGCACAGAATAATATGTACTAATATGTACCATTTACAAAGCAAGGAGGCTGAGCGGGCCTTACTTCTACATGCACACCGAAGCCAAAAGTTGCCCATGACTTGTAAGTGATGTTTTGTGTTGCCAGATGTTATAGAGCTTATGACGAATTACATGGCGTTTCAAATAGTGTTTCATGATAGTTTAAATATTGTGTTTATTTGCAGTTGACTGCTATGAACTTGAGTCCATGTTTATATTTAGTAATCTTTTATTTAAGCTAACTAGTCCATGCAGGCCCTCTCTCATATTTTACCAGATCAAGTTCCCATACATGTAATACAAGCAACACATTGGTACAATGTTAAAAATAGTTTAAAACGCTCTGAAAAAACAGAATAGGTTTATCACTAAATATGAGAAAGTAATTAATTTACAAAACAACATTATTACTTGTTTTGCATAGTTCATATTTTTGACTGCCGCCACTATTGAACTTATGCGCAGAAATGTATGTTTAATCTAAATTTTAAAAAAATGTCCTCAATATGACCGTACAATGGTAGTTTGTGCGGGACTATGCTAGTTTACATTATTTCTTCTTTGGTTTAACGTAAACAAAACAGTGGGAATAAAATTAATATCATTGGTTTTTTCACATATTGTACTATTACCGTTCACCACAATTTTCATGCAATGTGTATGTAACATTACTTAACTAACATGATATAATTTACCTAGTAACAAACATAATATAACTTATTTAGTAAATTACTTCATTACAAATCAATATAACATGAGTAATAGAGTAATATTGTATTATTAATATTGGTTGCTCATTGTGTTTCATTTTCTTCAATTATCTTGTAACTTACATAAAAATTTAAAGTAAATAAGTAAACCAACAAGTGGTTATCAAATAACATCAGACAACATAAACGGTATCCCTTTTGCTAAGTCAAAAATTTTTTGGAATATGATACATTTCATTCAATTTTATTCATCCAAAAGACCATATACATGTATGGTATAGGATGTCATATAGTACAATATACACACAATATCAAAGTATATAACAGAAATAAACGGAGTTAAATGGAATATAAAAATGCATGAAGTAGCTACACTTAGTAAATAGAGCTTAACATTGACATGTATCAGTATGGTTTATTGTAAATGCTTAAAATTTCTCTTCCAAGATTTCATCTATAATATAATAACATTTCTCAACTAGAAGTCTAAAAACACTTTTTTTAAATTTTGAAAAACACTTTAAATTTTTTATGTTTTGTCTTAAAATATGCTTGACGTTTACAGTTCTTTAAGGCAGTCGGCAATGCAAGTGCTGGGAGAAGCCTTTTTATTTCTACCCTTTCTCCAGTTGTCCCGCATTTCAATTGGATCTACCACTTTTTTGTTTTGATAAGATTTACTCTTGCATTTTGTCTTTACTTACTTACATCAATAGGTCTACAGCGTTTGTAACATAACACGGGATTATCCCAAACAACTTAGGTAGAGAAGGTTGGACTATAATGTGTGTACATAGCTGCTGTAGTTATCAATAACTTTTTGGTGTGTAACTCGTGTGTTTAGAGCTCATTTGAGGTGCCAACGCCGGTGGTTGAAACAATTTCTGTGATAATTTCGAAAGTTGTTTTTTTTTTATGCACTCATCATTGGTACTAATCGGTCAATAAAAAAAATTATATTTTCTACTTGTGTTTTGCAGTGCTTAAATGTGTTTTTATTACAGTACACTTGTGAATTTGTTCCACTGCTTGTATTTCGTAAACTGATTGTGTTACATGAGTATTATGAACGAATTATGACAATTTATTCAAAAATAGCAATATAATAACAATAGAGCTAAGTTAAGTGAAGTCACTTGCGGTGTACAAGAAGACATTCAGTAAACGTCAAGAGCCCTTTCCACGAAATTTCCCATGCCAATTTTCTCACTTTAATTTGCCTACATTTTCAAAATAAGTAACCGGTTTCTGATGTAAGTACTACTTTCAGCTTTACATCGGTATATTTATGAATATGTTAGCATATTTTGTTGGGTCACTAGAGCAGTCCGAGCATTGCAGTGTACTTGGTTCGGTGCGGCGTATAAGTCAAGCGGTTCCAAAAGGGTGGGTACGTGTATTT
The DNA here is from genome assembly GCA_003012365.1 of Medauroidea extradentata. NCBI lineage: Eukaryota > Metazoa > Arthropoda > Insecta > Phasmatodea > Phasmatidae > Medauroidea > Medauroidea extradentata. The sequence continues at coordinate 34,208 of PNEQ01002868.1, read as the reverse complement.
ACGTTTCAGTTAACCCTAGTTTCTCCCCGAAGATTGAAAAGTTGTCAGCAATATACTTGTGTTTTCTTCTTACAATAAGGCACTAACAAAAAAGCAAAAAATGTAACATATTTTTACCGTAACCTTTGTAAAATTAACAAGGTATTTTCTTTGTAAGTAGGAATTACGCTACTTTGTACAGTGCTGGTGAAAATACCGCCAATATCGCAAAGTACACCTTTATAGGTAAATTACAAAAATGCTAGCTCTAATGTAAGCAAGCCTATTTATAAATGTGTTATTTAATATGAAATTATGCTTTATGGTAAAGAAACTCAAAATATCTTTCAGAGACCTGAGATTGTGAAATGTGCAAATAATAGTAGAAACAATGAATGTGCGCACACACACAAAAGCTATTGCACCTCACGTCACTCTAACGAAGAAGACAAAGGAAAAATGGTGCTCTTCATTTGAAGGTAAGCTTCATTCCTGAATCAGAATGCCTTTACTGCGGTCAACCAGCAGAAGCAGCAGCGGTGGTTGAATGGTCAGACCATTTGCCTCCCACCAAGTTGACCCAGGTTCGATTCCCGGTGGGGTCGGCCCCCGGATTTTCACATGTGAGAATCGTGCCAAACGATGCCGCTGGTCAGCGAGTTTTCTCGGGATCTCCCGTTTCCCACACCCCTTCATTCCGGTGCTGCTCCATAACAAGTCATGTCACCCCTCACCCACGCTGATAAAAATCTCTAACTTATTCAGCCAGCAAGAATAACAAACATGAAATAATTTTCGAAGAGAAGGCAAAATAAACATGTGCATAGAGCGGATGGAGTATGCGTGTGAAAAAGGGGAAACAACCTTTAAACAAATGCCAGCTCATGATGATGAATGGGTAGGGACAGGATATTTTCACAAAAAGATTCTGCACCAACTTGTCTCGGTACCTAAATGTGCACATCCGTGGCTCTCATTTTTGTTCAGTGATTGGATATTTTCAACTCTCAGTATTTTGGGCTTCCACCTACAATACACAGATGTGTGGTGTCACAATACCAGTGCTGTGACTGACACTATAAAAGGTTACGGCACAAATACACAGCCAAAAAACCTTGAAGTGGTGTTGCATAAGAACACGTAAGGCAACAATCTTTTTGTAAAATTTAATGGTAACACATGTATACTAGACCTTTTTAAAACCAGGTCGTTAAAAGAGATGTTGCTATAGCAGAAGCTAGGTATGATTTTTGCAGTACATTTTTTTGCCACTGCCCGTAATTTTTGTGCAAATAAAAGTTTCGGTGCTAGTTGACCCTTCAATAGGCCTACAAATAAAAGTCAAAGTTTTGCCAAATTATATTCTTTTGTAGAAAAATGGCTATGATAATCAATTTTCATTGACAGAACTGTACGATTCCATGGACAGTTGTGGAGAGGTAACATATGTCTACTGTAGAAGTTGTGAAAGAAAATGAATAGGCATATATCAGAATGACATTACAATAACAAAAGTTGCAAGCAAAAAAAAAACTAATAAAAATAAACGATAAACAGAACACTTGTATTAGAAAATGTAAAGAAAATAACAAGATGATGCTGACCCTGTGGGGCTGCGGCAGCCGAGAGGCCAGACCACTCGCCTTCAACTAAGGTGATCTGGGTTCGATCCCCAGCGGGGATGGTCCGTAGGTGGTTCGCACGTAGGAATCATGCTGGACAATGTCACTGGCTGGCGAGTTTTTTCGGGGATCCATATTTCCCCTGTCCTCCCATTCCAGAGCTTCCCCTATTGTAGGGCCTCATTTCATGTCCCCCTTCGAGGTACGCAGACTGCCTACGGGCTCTCATTAATTAAATCTGCATCAGAGGTGCGATATCCTGTATCCTCCTCAGAAAATATTTATACATTTTTGCTGCACTTGTCAGAGAAGAAATATGGTAACTTACAATGTTACTTGACTTTTACTTCTGTGAAGTTTTCGTAGATAGCCAAGCTGAAGACTTACTCAAGTCCAAAATGTTGGAAAACATAAAATGAATGTGCATAAATAGGACAAGTATTTATACCAGACTGTCACCCTAAAATATTTATTTTACCAGTTAAGTTGAGTATGTGAGTATTTTTTAACGTGAAATTTGTTTACCAATGAGATTGAAAGCATTTTACACATTCTTGGATTCTTTGTAGGAAACTGTAATCTTTGAACCATTATATTCTTGCAGTGGGTTCGTATTATGAACATAGAAATTTTTTTTGGGGCTATGCCATTGCAAGCGTAAAATTTTTTACACCCGCAATGGTGTATGTCCAAAAAAAACTTTTATGTTCACGGTAAAGTAAAATGTTATGAATTCTATACTACTGACTTTGTCTCGTCACAGTACAGTGTCGCATTATCAGAACAGTACATTCAGACTGCAGATGACAATGTTCACGCTGACATTTACATCATATTTCAAACCCACAAATATCCCTACACCCCCTCCTTCACCCCAAGTGTTCAACATACCAACATCTCAGAAGTTAGAACCTAAAATACCTTGGCCTTATCCTAGATAAACACCTTTGTTGGAACGATCATATTAATTATTAATTATGTTTTGAAGAAAAATCTTCCTTCCATGGGTGGCATCAGACGACTACATGAACATGGAGTCCCTATGAGAATAAAGCTGCTCCTGTACTATTCTTTAGTCCACTTTCACCTTCAGTACTTAAGCTCAGTCTGGGGATCTGCCAAACAGAATGCTGTCAGACCTCTACAGATAATTCAAAACAAGGTCTTAAAGATGGTCTTCAATCTACCTAAATCCTACCACACTCTAGAACTTTATTCTAATCATAATGTCCTTCCCATCAAAGGTCTCTTATATTCTCAATAATCTAGTGCCTATTCATTAATATGTTATTGAGAACAAAATCAAAATTCAACCATCCCATCCTCACTTTCTCAGAACTGCTGGAAACCTATACGTAAAACATGACTAGACCAATAACAGCCTCTCCTCCTGCACCTATGCTGGATACAAAAAATACAACAATTTGCCTGCTGAACTGAAAAGTATTAGATGCACTTGTAAATTTAGAAAAAATCTGAAAACCTACATACTCAACTCCATCACCAACTGTGATAGTATTTTTACTGAACAGCTTGCTTAGATTCCTTCATCTCATCTTCTAACCTCCTACTCGCTGTATGCTAACAACTAACAAAACCTTTAATATTACCTCCTACTTAAGACTACATTTTGCTGTGTGTAATCCATTATGACTGTGCCTATGTAACTGTATTAGCCTATGCTGTCCTTACTTATGTAACTGTGCTCAAGACCTATTTTAAGCTCTTATTCCTTTGTGTAGTGCTTACATTTACGCTGTTTTTTGTTAACACCTATTTGACGGTGTGACTACCTACTCTCCAAAATATTAATGTTTTACTACAAAGAACTAATCAACCACCACTGCGATTGTGTACGTGTATTGTAATTGTCTTCTTGCCACTGCTGTAATTTTGTTTGTTACATATGTATTCCTTGATGCCGTGTCCGGTGAGAGTGAGGTAGGAACGGAGCTGCGTTGGAATGCTCTTGGGCGCTACCCGGTTAAGCGTGTAGGCGGGAACACGAGGCTCGATGGGTCGTGGTCTGTTCGAGCCGGCGTGCCCCTCCCTCACCTGGCGAGTCATAACAGCTGCGTATCGGGAAAAGCAGGGAGGACCTGGAGAAAACTAGACATTACATGGACACTTATAGGGCGGTTTACATCCCCATACCCTAGGGCCTTAAGCGAGCCAGTTCCAAATGGCAACACAAAGTAGAACACTGGGCCGGATAGTTGCACACGTGCATTACGTAATTCTCACTGAACGAACCAGAGTCCTGAAGCGCGCCACGTCTCTCTCGTTCCGTCCGTCGCGGCCGCTGCTTCCAGACTGCCTTCTTCATGCGCTGGTAGAGAGAGAGGGCGGCGAAGCCACGTGTCCTGCACTGGCAGATGGCCGCACGGTGGCCGGGATGGCAGGTGTCAAGTTCACACACGTCCTGCCGCCGTCACTGATCTGCCACACACACTCAAGTACCACATATCTGCCATCAACAACCAGCGCACACCTGCCACCGACACACTCGGCGAACACCTGCCGCGACCAGGCACAACTCCACCTGGCCTGTGGCCTGGTACGACATCCTCTTTGTCCCTCGTATCATCCATCTATAAGTGTACTCCTGTATATAATTTCTCCACCTAGAGCAATTCTGCTCAAGGTGATTTATTTTCCTATTGTATACAAAATTTGTAATATTGTGAGATTGAAAATAAAATTAAAAAAAAGTTACTGCTTGAAAGAATGATAATAAATCATTACTCAGTTGTTCCCGCTATGTGCGGTTTGTTAAAACAATTTTTGATTTGTAATTATTTTTACATTTTTTTACTGAACTTCTCTATTTAAAAAATACAACTAAAAAGAAGCCTGAATAATAAATCAACAATTATATAAATAGATCGGTAAGACAGTGAAATTTACTTAAGGAGAAGTCAGAAACAGTGTGTGATGACGGGAAAGTTTAGGAGGGGTTTGGTAAATGGTAAGTAATCTAAAAAAAACGAGGTTATAACTTGTCACCGGGCGGTTTAGTTTAGTTTTTATTAACATCCTGTAGACTACATTTAACAAAATACATGGTACAGTACAATGAATGCAAGCAAAATAATAATAATAATTATTATTATTAACAAATAAAATTCATACCCCACAGGCGTAGAAAGTTCGAAAATGTAAAAAAACTTTTAAAGTTACTTCAGCTTAATTTTCAAAACTATAAACAACTTCTCAAATTTTCGTCGAGCCCAGACCATCGAGACCCAGACCGCTCGGTGAAGGCTATGTTCGATTACAAATAGATTAGTACAATAATCGATTACTTCAAACCACGGTCGATGAAGGTAAAGGTCTTCACACTGAGGAATAAAATGTGACACCCTTTTTGTCGCCGAGCGCTAGTAGTAATTAAGATAAGATTTATCTAGTTTTGTATTTTGCTTAGCTTAAAATGTGAAGTTGCTATCAGAATTGCGCGTATTTTATAAATGGTAGCGATGCATGCGTGGGCGGTTGAGCATACCTCAATACGTTTTGATAAAAAGGGTGAGAGAAGTGGGCGGTAACTTGGCGAACTACAGCTAATTGAGGGGTCTTGTGCGACGAGTGTCCACCTGTTTTTCTACGGCCGGTATGAGTCTGCCGTCTAGTAATCTTGGTATCTATGTCGTAGTGTTTGTTGTTATATTTGTACTGCTGTTTCATAACCAATTTATACAAATTATTTTCCAACATTTTAGTCAAATATGTTCTTTGACGGGTGTGATTCTACATCAATGAGTGGTGGTACGTCAACAAATGAAGAAAATGATTCTGATTTTAGTGACAGGTTTGTAACAGAAAATTCTAGTCAAGACTTTCCGTCTGCGTCTGGCTCTAAAAGCATTGAGGTAGCTGTTAATGAAACGAAACCTGTTGGACGGTCGGTTAATTTCAATGGAAGTGACGGAAGAAATGTGACAGAAATTACAGAAGCATCTCGCCCTCTTTTTAGCATCAAATTCAGAAACGAAATAATAGCAAGGTTCGTACAGAGGTTACTTTTTTAAAGACTGGGTTACAGGTAATTTAGCATACATACAACATGGACACACATGCAAACGTAGACCCTGCTACATCGAGATGTTGCCAATTTGACATCTGATTGGAGAATGTGACCGTGACTTCAGAGTCATGCTATACTGCCTAAAAAACCGTAGCTTGCTGTATCCGACTGGATTGATTGCTGAGAACTAGTGTACTACTACCCCACGAGTTTAGCTAGCCACTTGCTGACATCTACCTAATTTAGACAGACACTTAATTTCACTGGTCCTTATGGCTGGTGGGATGCTTTACTTCTCGTCAACACAACTACTCGAATTTATCAGTTATTGCAACAACTCCCTTACAACCTTAAGTACGGGTCCGGAGCACATATATAACAGATATAAGTTGCCCCTCTGCCAATTCTGTGATTTGCAACTAGTCATTTAGGGTGCATTTGTTTTACGATACACCCAATGAGTTATGGGAACTTTGGTTCCCTGTCTTGTGAGTGCACTGCCTTGGGTGGAATATGAGAATTCGGAGGCGGCAGATAATCTACCGACTTTTAGTCGTCACGTGGTCACCACAGTGTATATTCCGCTAAAATTATGAGCTTTTGGGTGTATGTTTATGCATAATTACAATTTACGAAAAATAAGATGCTACTTATTTATCTTTTTTCAAGTAATAAAAGAAAGCAGTATAATGGAGGAAAACTAATTTTAATTTATCAATACTACAGATAATATTGTGTAATGTTTTTGTCAAATATAAACAACTAGCTTTACTTTACGGTCAAAAGTTTTTATTTGTGTAAAATGTATTTTTAAATATTTTTATTATTATTGGTATTATTTATATGCTTTCAGATACACCATACATGCTCATATTACACATAGGCATTGGACAAGTCAGACTAATCCTGACAGAAGCCTACATAATTAAAAAATTTGGGTTAGGTACAATTATAGTTAGGACTGCTACAAAACAAGGTTACCTAAACTAACCTAACAAATATTTATGTAGGACTTTGAGACATTAGAATTAGACGTACGTAAAAAATTTTTTTTAGGTTAGTTATGGTTACATTACCGAAACTAACTTAACCTAACTTAAAATAACCTGACCTATCAAAAAAATTGTTATTTAGGGTTACTTATAATGTCTTTAGAAACATCTTTCATCAATGAGCTACCTATATGTCTAAAAAATAGTTTGTCCAATACCCCAAGAGTAGTGATTCTTAATATTTAGGCCTACCATATATAAAAGAGAAACAGTGATTGTGCTGTCATCTGTGAAGTACTGCAAAAAATAAACTCCAGTGGCAATGGTGTTCTGTGTAGCATGCAGTAAGGGTAGAATCAACTTAACATCAACACGTCAGCAAATGTCTCTTTGTAGCAGGGCTTTAAAATGTTAAGGTTGTTAAAGTGGGGAAAAAACATAATTTTATATTTGTATTAAATAATGTTAGTTTTGTACACATTACTTGAGAGTATACATACTTCTAACGGAAAAAAATTAGCTCATCTAGTTTTACCGTAATGGCACTTCAGAGTCAAGATTTGCATATTTTTACTTCATACAATACTTGAAAACCAGTTAACATATTATTGAAATGGAAAAAATCACATCAAAACTATGTGTTACTGTCTATGGCTTGTAGCATATAAAACCTGTTTCAAAAAAATGTTTATGTTACATTAAAAATTTCAAAATTTGAGATTTTTTTGGTACTTTTAGAAATTTATTTTAAACACAAAAATATTTTGTAATGGGTTTTAAATGCTTCAAGCCGTAGACGGTGAGGTGTAGTTTTGATGGGATTTTTTCCATTTCGTTATATTTTCTGGTGTTCAAGTTTTGTATGAAGTAAAAATATGCAAGTTTTGACTTTGAAGTGACATAACGGGAAAACGGGCTGAGCTAATTTTTTTTTTTCATTAGAGGTTAATGTACTCCTAACACTATTTCATACAAATATAAAATTATGAATTTTTCCCCACTAGAACGCCCTTAAGTACAGTGGATTCTTTATGTATTGCAACCTAATGGATTGATATTTCTGCATTCATGGAACACATTCTGGGGCCCATTTCTTTATTTTACAGGATTTTTAAGACCACATCCATTGAAATCCCTCATGTATTGAAATTGTTTGTTAGTCCTGTGGGAAACGATGAATAGAGAATCCACTGTATAGCAAAACGGTTGTGAAAGTAACATTAGGGCATTTTTGTCATGTAATACATATCCACTGATGACCATGTTGATGGTTTAGTTTGTTTTTGCAATTGAAACGTTTTTGCATTTGTATAACTTTTATTTGGCATAAGTTTAATTTTCAGTATGCCTATCAGTGATGAACTAACATGTTCTAATGTTACATCATGAGCCGCACGTCATATTTTTTCCTTTTAGAGTTATTTAAAAAATCATTGGCTAGCAACATATTTTACCTAACATTACTTGCGGGTACACATATTGGCCACATTCCGTTACTGCTGATGTCACTGATTCAGTAATCTCAGTAACGTCAGCAGCAGTTCCGAAACTGCTGATATCACTACCAGTTGTTTTCGCGGCCTTTTGTGTATGCACCCTGTGCAAGGCTAGGCGACTACTGAGATTACTGGAGCTGCAGAGGTTGTGTAGTGTCAGAGAAATAGGTGATGGCGGGAGTTTTAAATATGAGTGTAGAACATGGATGTTACGAAGTTTGGGTGATATAATTGCAAGATTTTTGTGGCTGTGGGACGTGTACAACAATCTAACTAAAGTAATACAAGGTCAATGTAACTACGTATATGTATGTGTATATAAGTATACAGTATATACTTATTAATAGAAGAGGTTAGAATAACCACGCACTCGTAAACTACCCGCGTTTTTCGGTATAACACAATTTAATAAATTGTGTTTCAAGCCAAATCGGTTCTCTTATATCAGTTGATTCAATTTATTGTTTATATTTACAACCTCTTTTATTACTGTATTGCAGATCGTTCCGAAGCTATTCTTACTGAGACAAACATGATTTCCACTAACACTGAAACTGTCCCAATACTGCTGGCAGTAAACTCAGTAATCTCAGTGATTTCAGCAGTAACAGAATGCGGCCTTTAACATGCGAAATTGTCAGTGTTCAATCAGTGTAAATGAATAGGAAAGAATTTTATGTTATTAAAAACAAAGTTTTTTATATCCTTTTAAGTAAGTACACAGAAGGTTGGGGTATTCACATGCTGGTAGTTCTTGATTATGACACACACACATAAAGGACAAACACGTTTTGTTTCTACATGTTCGTCTCATCGTACGTACCTCAACCCTTCCATCTACTTATTTAACCTATTCTAGGTCAAGCAGAACGTCAACAACGTATACGTCTCTGTCATCACTGTGATCAGACAGCAGTTGTTTTGATACATATTTGACGACTGAAAACCATTAATAAAAAAGGAAATAATGCGTGGTGAAATCACGCGGTACCCGCATGCACGGGTTACACACGGGCGACTTTTTGTGGTTGTGTCGGGTTTCAAAAAGTCGTAGAACGTGTCGTCAGTCCTGGAGACAAGTTGGTGGATTTCACAATTGACAATGTTTTTCTGAAGAGGAAGCGTTGTTATGTGTTCTTCTCCAAAGATGCAGGAGAAGAAGGCGGTTACAGAAGTATTTTGTGCATCCAATTGTAGAAGTGCTGCCACAGTTTGGCCAGTTTCACAAAATGTTACATGAGCTATGTAATTTTCCGGATAAGTTTTTCCAGTACTTCCGAATGACAAAATTTTCTTTTCTAGAGCTACTGGAAGACGTCGGACCAAGTATTGCGAAGAGTGACACTGTGATGAGGAAGGCAGTAACACCGGAAGAACTGCTAGCAATACCACTACTTCTTTAAGCAACTCACCAATTTAATATTTATTTTTCCCTTTTCCAGTCAATTCCTTAAAGTTTGAGTAGAAAACTGTATAGACATTTTCCCATGCTCTCGTCTTCTCGATTTTATCGTTGTATTCTTCGCTTCTGTAATTCCAAATTGCAGGTTCTCCTTGGATCTCCACTATAAAACTATCAGTATCAAAATGCTCCATAATTTTGCACAATATGGCACTGTCCGCTCACATGCCACACGTACTTAATGACAAGAAGGAATGGTATGTGGTAGCTGCCTCCCCCTAGAAACCCCTGCAACTGACCCCCATCACTCAAACGAGGTTGGCAAGTCGTCACGCGGGAGGAGGGAAATCGCCGGCCAACAAGTGGCCCCCAAGTCGCTCGTGTGTAAAGGAAATTGCAGTGGTCCGGCTGTCATCAGTGGACGGGATCGGCGACGGCTGGCGACAGTCGTCGTCTAGCCGTCTGTATTTTGTCGCCCGACCCGGCGACGAAAAGTCGCTCGTGTGTAAGGGGCCTTAGGCTGCTATCAGATGAATACGCTAAATAATCGTGCCTCTAGTAATAGGTTAACCTGGCTGCGTAAGCCCTCTTCACATATGCCCCCCTACATTATTTTGTTTCCTGGTATGTTCAGTCAGAAAAGATTAGACAGGAAATAAATAATGTTATACTGCACATCAGTTTTCATGCCAACAGCTTCTAGGCTTATGACATTAGCTTTGTTGGTTTGGTCCGTGTCTTTTGGAACTTTTACACGAAAAAGTGTTGAAGGTGTAAGTAGCTATGTTGTAGGTGTTTTTTTTGTTAGTAGAGAAGGGTAAATGTCACGAATATTTAGGGGGTGATCTAAAAAACAATGATAAATAAATCCCCAGTAATTAAATTCAGTGTAGTTATCAGATGAAACTATGGTAAATATTCATAGCTATATTATAACATGTAATTTAAAAAGTCCTGCATATGATTTTAAACATGCCAGTGGTGAGGTTATCACTGCCCTGACTTTTGCTAGTTCAGCTTTTAAGTAATAATTTGTATTAGATATCACAATCTAATATTTTAACTAACCTTAATACATTCTGAAGCATTGCTTGACTATCATAACCTCTTCCTTTATTTCATTTCCACACCCAAGGCTTAGGTTAATCTCTCTCACGACCGCCGTCATATATATATATATATATATGGTTGTGGTAAAAGAGTATAAAAATTATTCTTAGCGAAAAGTCACTATGTTTATTCATATTCCATTTTAATTTCTCTATTGAACGTATGCCCTATTGGCCATATGTGTAAGTGTATATCTATGTTTATAACAGTGTTGCGATCAACTTGAATATTACTATCATAACCACAAGGATAAATGTATAAACCATAATAATTTCGAATCTTTTAATGTAAGACCGATATAGTAAATTAAATAACGGTTTAAAAATTTAAAACTTTCTACAATTAATGCAAAATATTGCGTATTTGCAGTTTCTTAAGTGCTAAGTATTTATTAATTTTGCTGTGAAAGACAAATTCTAATATGACATGCGAAGTCACAAGAACCTCTTACGTAATATCTATAACGAGTTATAATGGGTATGGAAAAACAAAACCGTTGTAATAAATAACATGTAAAAGTGCACTTAATAATCACGAATGCTGTGCTATTAAGTCAAAGATCGCGTATACCGTCACACTAGCCGGCCCGAAAAAATTGTAATTGTTGCAGTTAGACGGGCGCAATCCACTTTGTTTACTGTATCGCAAATGTTGACCCATTTTACAACCTACTCTTTAAAACAAAGGTACTGATCAGCATGTATTGTTTAGTTCTCGCATTTTGAGTTGTTATCAGTAGTATACCGTTATGCAGTTATAAAATAAAATTTCATCATGCTACAAAGTTAAATATTAAAATAACGACAACTGTATAAAGAATAATTTAATATGGTGGTCTCTCTTGCCATACAAATGAAGCAACAATCTTTGGAGGTTAGCTGATAAGATATTCCTTATGTTGCGCTGCTTCATATTGATCAGTTATGGACAAAACGACCACAAACTCGCCTTGTGCACCAAAAGCTATGTCTGCAGAAAAATAGTTGTTTAAATAAAAATAGCTGTAAATTTTTAAAATTAATATCACATTATTAGTGCAAGATTACTCATTAAAAAAATTTTAACACGAGAGAAACTATGTTTAAACCATGACTTGAAATAACCGTCGTAAGATAAATTTAAACAAAGCTGCTTATACCTAAACTACAATAATGCAATAGGCTAAATTGAGACACGTACAGGATGTTCATCAAACTTCGGGACAAACTTCAGGGCGTGATCCCGGACAAAAAATAAGGGCTGATTGTTTAATGATACTTATATTTTATGAAAATGTTAAGGGAAATGTTCACCCTTGAAATTGAATTGTTTAAATTTTAATGGTGTAAAATATTGTGAAAAAATTAATTGACAATGTCGTTTTGCATACTGCCTTATTCTAACAATATATTCAACTTTTGAAGCAACTATTCCGAAAATGGCTACCCTTCATTGGAAATACTAGATAATATAGTTTATTTTTAAGGGGTTGCCGATATTTTACAATAGTAAAACGAAGATAATTTCATTTCCAAGGGTGCATAGTTATCTACCTTAATAATTGCATGCGACTATTAGTCTCATTATGAAATCTAAATCAATTTTCATTAGACTTCACCTCCAGAAGTTTGCCCTATGTTTTAGAAACACCCTTATATGTATAATTTTGGACATATGTAACAAATTAAGGAACCAACTTACAGTATGATATTTTAGACAGTTCAAAACAGCCGCGCAGTTTATAAATATTTTTTTCCGTATATCTTAATCGATTATACAGCATTTAAAAACGACAGATTATTGTTTGATTAGAAATAGTAATTATCAACATCAATAATCACAAAAGTATGCAATAAAACGTAAAATGTAATGTGTATGTTACATAAAACTGATGACATGTAACTAGGAACGCTAAAGCTTCTGCTCTCCGTAGCGACTGAAAAAGTTCCTCAACTTCAACTCGCCGTAAAAAGTAAACGACTTGGAGAAATCGTTCATATGTGCCATATAAATGAAATTTGACTCTTATTCTTCATTTCATACGCAGCAACCCCCCATCTAACTTTACAAACGGAAAAGTTCCCACGATGCTACTTTTGGCACTGCGCATTCGCAAAAATTATTTGCAACTGTTTACTTGATAATTTTTTAATAATTAACTTTTAACAAATATCGAAAAATAACACCAGCATCAGTGGCAGAAATGTTTGAAGGGTCGTCAGTAAAATTTTGAAACAATTTGGTTGAGTGGTTTTGCAGCGATGGCGAGTTTAGTTAGTAAATTTTTTCGGCCGCGCATGGCAAGATGTGGCCGCTTTCGTTTTCTTCCAGTGTAAGAAGCAGGGAATAAACGCCGAAACCCGGCTTCACCCCGTACTGTAGCTTTCCCTATACCGTGTCCTCTCCAGATAACTATATACATCCTCCTTGGTACAAACATAACAAATTTACTGCATATGACACAATTTTTTTTCTAACAACGCTTCATATTTGCAAACATGAGATCGCAAATAATTACGGAATATCAAAGACAACATAATTATGTACAAGTCTACCTTCTTCAAGATTATTATAATTTCGTCCTAATAGTCTCAAATGGACCAAAAACTTTCTTGGTTTATGTAGTTTTTTTTAATTTAAAAAGACATAGTTTTATGAAATATAGGATACTCAGTCAAAAATTCTTGTGACGTGCAAAAATGCCATCACGGAAAGATAACTAAACATTACTATACTGAAATTGGTTCCCCACATGACACCAAGATCAAGTGAAGTACTGTACCTAGAAATGAGAGACATAGGCTGGGTAACAATATAATACACAGAAAACAAACACAGCTCCTCAAAAATCACAATTCCAATGTAACCTGACAACTTCTTAAAAACATATATCCATGCATATAACTACCAAAACACATTAAGTTTTTGAATACTGATTTAACTTGACACATCACCATTTTTTTTTTTTTCAGTTAAATTAAATAGATATCTAATCTAGTTGAAACTCAAACTTAGAATCAAGGTCCAGATTTAGTTATTAATGTAAACAGTAATATTTGTTTGATGGTGAACATATTTCCTAAGCATTTGGATACATTTAGGCACTGGTGAGCAAAGTTTTAAGTTTTTTTGGTAACGGTGGTAATGGGAAAGGTTGAGTTCAGATTGAGTCAGTAAAGTGGAAAGAAGAATTCACGTAGACAGAGAGTCATGTTTATATTAGTTTACTGCCTTTCAAGAGTTTCAGACTACTGTAAACAAATGCAATATAGCCTAAATAAATCCTTAGTTTGCGTGCTTGCCGAATAGTTATCACAGTAATGCCTTATTCTAAGTAGTGTTTGTTTTTGATAACTAATAAATTCATTAATTTGTCATATCAGGGTTCCCACAGACCTGGAAAGTCAGGGAAAGTCAGGGAAAATTAATTTGGTCAGGGAAAGTCAGGGAAACATGTTTTGAAACCCTGTGAGTCAGGGAAAATTACCCTAAGAGAGCAGAAAGTCAGGGGAAATGTTCTGAGTATGATATTAAACTGCTCTCTTCACAACCTGCACTTTTTTCTGTTGTGAAGGCCACTTTTCCTCTTTTGCATGTTAGTTTTTCTGCTCTTTTTATCTGTATTTTTGTTGTTTTATTATTATTACTATAATTATTATTATTTAGTGTAAGTTTTCAGATAGTCAAATATGGCATCCACATTTTAGTTTATATGCATTTATTTCAATGTTACTGATTTAAATTGTTATATAAAATATCTCTTTTGCTTAAAAGGAGAGTGATGGGCAGCTATGGGGATAGTGGAGGCTGCATAGAAAAGTTCATTGTATAAGCGTGTTATTATGATCATATTAATTATGGTCAGGGAAATGTTTAATGATTGGTCAGTGAAAGTCAGGGAAATTCATTTTAATATTTCTGTGGGAACCCTGCATATTTATGTAGAACATAACAAAAATAGTAAATGTAACTTGAGTGTATATTACTTAAAATATTTATTACAGCTCATCTTTATTTGGAAGCACTGTAAAAAAAAGCTAATACGAGCTCAAAAAATCTCCTCTCTTGCTTCCCATAAGGTCATTAGTCCAAAATGAACATACTGAAATGTGAAAATTTGTTTCCCCGCTCAATTTTTTTGGAAATACTATAATTTGTCTACATCTGAATTATATTGTAACACGTCAGCGCTCTCTAGGGCGTTGGGTTGGGCGGCCTGGCGGGCCCCACCACCTCTTCCTCCCCTTCTCTCTACATACAGCCGTGGTGGCGAGACAGCAGATTGCGTGACTGTTGTGAAGGCAATTTCCCACTTTCATTCTTATCTTTGTGGAAGTACTGTAGTATTGTAGTACGTAATTATCACACTTCGTTAAGATGGTTTTTAAATTTCAAGAACCCAAAAGAGCAGATCATGTTAGATACAACACCTTCAGGAATACGATTTTGAAATACAGCACAGACTGGCCAGTTTCACAGCAATTCAGATGCACTTTCATGGAGGTCCTGTGAACCATCTTGTCGAGATTGTGTGTGCCAAGAAGTAAGGAATAGTGAGTTCAGAACTGTACACAGGATCCGGATCCGAGAAGATACTTCTGGTAACCAGATACCATCATGGGGCGATGAGGAAACAAGGAAAGACCAATTGAATGACCCCCATCTGCGCCCTCTACTGGAGTGGAAGGAAACCTACCAACGACCAAGCTGGGAGGAGATATCTAGTCTAAGGGCCACAGTCTAATCCTATTTGGCACAGTGTAAATCCCTCATCCTTAGAATTGGTGTGTTGTATAGGAGGTAACAATAAAAAACAAATATGGTTTCAACTTGTCTTACCAGTGAGTAGGGTTCCAGAAGTGTTGAAGGAACTGCATAACACTGAAACTGGTGGACATTTCGACATCAATAAAACGTTCAACAAAGTTCACCATAGCTTCTACTGGCTCCATTGTTGGGTGGATGTGGAGAAGTGGTGCTGCATGTGTGACACCTGTGCATCGCGAAAAGGACTGAGAATTAAGGTAAAAGGTCACTTTCAGAAATACAATGTCA
Organism: Medauroidea extradentata; assembly: GCA_003012365.1. Taxonomy (NCBI): domain Eukaryota; kingdom Metazoa; phylum Arthropoda; class Insecta; order Phasmatodea; family Phasmatidae; genus Medauroidea; species Medauroidea extradentata. The sequence continues at coordinate 18,546 of PNEQ01002868.1, read as the reverse complement.
GTGCACCCTTTGAAAGAATGTCTGTAAATATTTTGAGCCTCTTACCAACCACCAAGAGGGGAAACCGCTAACTTTGCGTAGTCCAAGACTACTTTACTAAGTGTCCCTAGGTAATACAGATCCCTAACCAAGAAGCTTGTACAGTGGCCGAAGCACTTATGGAACATGTCGTCTCGAGATTTTGGGCGCCACTCTTGAACTGCATTTGGATTAAGAACGAAATTTCAACGCTACCTTATTCCAAGAGGTGACCAGGATTCTGGGTGTGAGAAAGACACGAACCACAACATTGCATCCTCAGTCAGGAAGGTCGAAAGACTTAAGGGGGAGGGTCAGACAATTTTATTGTATTTTCAGTTTATGAACTATAAGATTTATTAAAATTTTATTATCAAAATTTTCTCTTCGACAAAGCATAGGATATATTCTTGGTAAACTTCTTGATATAAGCAATAATGTAATATTTTATTAATTTGTCATGCAGAATCATTACAAGAGAATTCTTGAAAGTAGGCCTAGAATTCTCGTGCAGTGATTCTGCATAACAAGTTAATGAATGATTTCATTATTTTTAATGTCACGCAGTTTACTAAAAATGTATCTTATGCTTTGTCGAAGAGAACATTTTGATATTACAACTTGAATAATTGTAATGACACGAAAACTAGAAATACAATAAAAATTGTTTAACATTCTCCTTTAACAGCACTTTAAAATAGTACCTGTCATATTTGTGTCATAAAGTCAAAATGACTGGAATACCATGGTGCCTTTATTTCTGCTAGCCACCATTTAGCAGTTCACAGATGTACAAGTGTAACACCTACGAAGATGTTATTTGGGAGACAGCTCCGCCTCCCTAATATCCTACTGTTTGGACAACCATCTGAAGAAGAGTTAGCCACCTCAGAATATGCCAGCGAACTATGTAGGAAGTCAGTGGGCATACACGACTTCGCTCGGCAGCACTTCAGAATTAATACCGACTGAATGAAGACCAGATATGATCGAAGAGCATCTGCTGAGTAATTTAAAGTAGGACAACTGGTTTGGTTGTATAATCCACTAAAACGGAAGGGGTACTGTCCCAAGCTTCAGAAAATCTGGGAAGGCCCTTATAAGATTACAAAAAGAATGAATGACTTAGGCTTCAGGACATGGCGCAGTGGCTCTCGGGCTAATCCCAAAGTTGTCCACATTGATAGACTAGCACTTTATGAAGGTTCAGAAGTTAGGGAGTTTGTTCTGGACGTACAGACTTAATGAGGGGACAGTGTAGCGTGTCATCGCTCTCACGGGTTGTTGGGCTGCGCGGCCTGGTGGGCCACGCCACCTTCCCCTCCCTTGCTCTATACCTACAGCCCTTGCAATGAGGTGGCGGACTTCACCTCTCCTTCCCCTTCCCCTGCTTGCTACTTCCAGTTCCAGTGGCGAGGCGGGGGACTCTGCCCCACCTCCTTTCCCCCATCTTCCAGTCCCTGGCAATGTGGGCCACTCAGGCCTGGTTGACGTCGCTTGCTTTCTGAATGGGTGGGCACCTGTAAGTCATCCGGAACAAGCAATCAGCTCGGACGTAACTGAATGTTATCGCAACACATAGAACGTTCAGCTTACATCAACCAGCGTGGTCTGCGAGCTTTGAGAATATTCTAGACGTCGTCGTGGGCGACTATAAATACCGGCCCATTGCGAGCAGAGAGTGGATTGATTGCTGCGTTCAGCTGGTGAGTGTTTGCGATGGACTTGGCAGCGATGGACGAAACGGAACCAGTAGGTCGAGGAGAGGCTACGGAGGTGTGGATGGCAGTGACTCTTCGAGTGGGGTGAGTAAGGGTGGGAGTGGATGATCAGGTTGAACTGTAGCTGTGCATTGCGATACATTTCTAAATAGAAACTTATGTGGTCGGAAGATTGATTTGAGAGAGAGAGAGAGACTTAATTAATAATGCACTAGAGTAGTAAATTAGGCTTTTAGGGAGATTACCTGTATATCTGTAAGTGTTTATTTGAAAAAGGTGAACCACAAGTGTTGTACCTATACTTATTGTAGAGTGTTTATAGAAATTGTATTCCAGTTAAGAACCTTTATTTATTTATCTAATTGATTATCTAAACCCTCCAACCCAAACGAACCTGGCTACGCCCAGGACAAGGAAATTGTTTAAATATATTTAGGAAACGTAAATTTGACGTTACTTATGTGTCAGTTTCATCACAGATTGTGTAATTATGGCTAATAAAATTTTAGTATACCTAGGAAGGAATAGGATGGATGAAGTATAAGACAAGACTTGCTGCAGCTGGGTCCTCTGGGGGTTATGGAGACAGCTGAAAACAGAAACTAGTGGAGAGCCAGTACCATGGCATTGCGTGGTCCTCTGGGCCTGATCATGTAAAGGTTAAATAGTAATACAATTTTTGTATAACAAAAAGTCACCAACCCTGTCATTATAACACATAGAGAAAACAAGTATGATAAAAACAAATGTCACTTCTATTACTTTTTTATTCTGTGGTGTTAACGTTGCTCTACTTAAATAAATAAGAAAGTATGAATTTCTGTTGTCTATGTTGGTTCTCTTTTCTTAGTTCTGTTCTGGTTTTTTATGAATGCTAGTTTAGAAATAGCTCATTCAGTTCTTAGACTCGTGCAAAGTATGACTTGAAAGCTGGAGTGTGTGAGGACAGAAGCAACAAGGTAAGCTTTTTTAATTTGTGTTATTGTACCATCTCTCGGGGTGTACAGACAATGCCACATGGATTAGAAATAAAAAAATTTCATATAATCGCTTGTGTTGCTTGAGAAACTGTAAAAGTTGAAGATCAAATAATAATTAACTCTTTCAAAAGCAACATAAGAAAGAGTTTGAATTGTTGCTATTGTACCAAAACTCAAATGCAAAAGAAAGTGAACAAAACCATATGAAATTTGAAACATTGTTTTAAACAACCACTTATATTTCAAGAAACATTGTAAATTGTTTGTTGTATCTCAACTACATATTTAGAGATGGCAAATGTGACATTACTTACACGTCAGTTTCCGCGCAGATTATAAAACAGAACCTTCTAAACTTCAGTGTCACCAAATATCCACGAACTCAGACACTGACGCTTTAGCAACATAGTAAGTGTTGCCTAGCTAAGGGCTAAGCCAAACAAAATATGGTATGTGTCTACGTATTACAGATGTTGTAATGTTAATGTCTGTGTGGGCAAAATATACACACCAACGATGTACAGAGTTACGCGTACTATAATTGTACGTGCCTCAACAGAATGTAGCAATTTGTAGTTTGACATATGTGCACTTTTTGTTTATTTAGAAATGTTTTATCCACTCAGTTTTGTTTCACAGATTGTTTTGTTGATCATTAAGTCTATGACAAAGACTTATTTTGTTTATTGAGAGGAACAAAGTGTCAAAGAAAATTAGTTGCTTGCCTATAGCACAGGATAAATAATGTTAACAGAAACGACATGGAAAGCTTTTTTATTGTTGTTATAAATGTTGGTACCAGCTCGTGGGGCGTACAGGAATATAAACAATACCACATGGATTGGAGTCATTGATTTATATAATTACTTGTTGTACTTGAGATACTGTAATTAGTTTGTATTTTAGATTAATATTTAAAAATTGTAAACATGACGATTCGAGGCTCAACATCAGATAATAACTAACTCAATTACAAGCAACATAATGGAACATTTTGATGGTATCAGCTCTCAGGGCATACAGGAAAGTAAACAAAACCATATGGAATTTGATACATTGGTTTAAACAGCCGCGTATATTTCACGAAATTCTGTAATTGGTTAGTATTTAATTTACATATTTATGAATGGTGTTATGTTACGTGTCAATATCCTCACAGATAATATAATAAGGCCTAATAAACTTCAGGGTAACCAAACTTCTGCAAACTCTGACACCATAGAAATCCAAAGATAAACCAGTACAATAAAAATAACATCTTGTCGCTTCTGTTTCTATTTATTTATTCTGTGCCTACAATGTGTTTGTACTCTTATTCTCAGAAACCTATATGTTTGTAAATACTGTAGTGTGGAAAATTTACATTTTTAACTACCGGTATCTCAAAAGAATATTTTTAACTGGACCTAGATGCTATATTGTTTTCATATTGAATCTCTGTTCTTTCCAGTATGATTGCCTTTACATTTGTACATTAGATTTAAAAAATTACTTAGGTTGCAGTAGTCAATAAAATTAAAATTTATATTACTCTACTGATTATTTTATTTTATAGTGAGTAGTAAATTTGTGTAGGTTAACTTTGCACTGGACGTTCCCACCTTCTCCCATGAAACATTCTCCACTGACGCTCTTTGGCCCTGCTATAAAATTACTTGGGAGTTATATTTTTTACTTATTTTACTTGGTACTGTTATGCTTTAACTATATACAAGGATCCTGTCATGGTGAGTACTACACCTAATTTCAGGCTTATTTAACCCATTTTATCTGGTAAAAATAGTTGTGTAAATATTTATCAATAATTCTCATTAATACTGCATCATGTTAGTACAGTTTAATAAGTGCTGTTGTAATGAGTCCAAGTTATATAATTCTTCAGGAAATATAGAGAAGAGGTGAAGAAATTCCTGAAGGAGCTCATCACCAAGCATGATTCATCAGTTGAAAACTGTGATGTTTCGGACCTTGAACTCGACATATGGGAAGATAGTTCAAACGAAGGAAAATTGTGTCCACAGGCCTCATTGTGTGATGAAGATGAAGTAGACATGGCAAAAGATAGGATCATTAAGTCTAGTGATTGCAAGCTAGTCGTAGAAAAGAAACAGCCTGAATGTATCACTGTACCTGATGACACAGACTTGTTTGTTATTGATACGAGGCCAACAGCAAAAGATGGGCGAGATGTTCCAGCGTATAGCCAGGTTTGAGTTTGTATACCTATATCTTGTGTAAGCAATAAGTTGGAATAATTTATTTACCCAGTTCTATCATACAGTAGGCCTACTTGTAGCAATCACTATGGCTAAGTGAGGCACTTAATGGAAAATATACTGGCATGTGATGTTTATTTATTATACAATATATGTATTTGACTTGTTTTCATGTTTAGAAAGAAAAGTAAGTATAGTTGTTAGTCAAGTTTCCAACATTAATTGAGTATGATTATCATTATCAAATAACCAAGGAAATTGTTTTTTTTTTTTTTTATACTGTAATAGTTAAAATCAGATACCTAAAATATAATTGAGTTAGGCCTACAACTATGCTTCAAGTACTTGGTAAATTAAGAAAAAGTTTCCTAACATCCTTGTTAAATAAATATTTAGGTTAATTTTGCAAGTTTTATTATTTCATGATATCCATCTCAAGTGGTCCAGAAAAACAATTTTGTTGCTTGACCATTTTTAAAAAATTTATTTTTTTATGTGATAACCCTTATGTTAGTCGTTTAAAACCAAGTTTCTCTTCACTATGAATTGAGTAGATTTTGAATGGTAATTATTTTTGTTTCATGAAGTGCACCATTTGTGGCACTTTTAGAGGTTTGCAATAAAATTCATATTTGAGTGATGGTTTGTTGTACAGCTGTGAAAGAAAAAAAGCTGTTATTTAAGGCACATTTCACACTACAATTTGCTGCAAACATAATTTGTCTTATCTTGTTTCCTTATGCCTAAAAGTTATTTCTAAACTTAACACTTGCAGTTATAAAAATTTAAGTTTTTAAGCTTTTTTTTTTTTTCACAAGGGTAAAAGTGAGAAGTCTGAAATAATTTATGCAAATTCTTACAACATAGTAGTCTTTGTAAAAAAAATTTATTCACCCCTGATTCTCATCTAATTTTGTTTGCTTCAGTAAAATGCAACTTTTCTCATTTCTTGCCAAATTTTGGGGTGAATATCTCTGGTGGGGGAGCAGGTAAAAATGTGATTTTTCAGCAGAATGCTGTTCTCTATGGCAGTAAACGACTTTTGAAATTTAAAGTTTGATATTCTTTCGGAAGCACAGTTATGAACCTTGATACTTACCATAATTTTTAAAAAGTCAGTAAAATGTAACTTTAGCAATTTTTTTTCCATTGTTAGGGGTTAATATCCCTCGTGGGGGAGACAATTAGAATAGTGTTCTATGGTCATAAATACCTTTGGATATTTTGTACTTTAAAGTCTCCTGCATGTAGAATAACATACCAAGTATAAACATTAACAAATGTGCAAGATGAAGTAACTTGCTTTAGCTAAACTACATTACAAACTTTTGAAAGTGCCCTTTACTTACAACTGTCTTCTCAGTTTAGAACTTATTCAACAGTTGGCATATCCCATCACACAGTTTCTGTGAAATGTTGTGGGATCGTCCAGTAGGGGTCGTCAATTCCATTGATGTCACTTTCCTAAGAATGTTTTTCGTTGGTATCCACACCTTATCTCCTGATGACTTTTTGAAAGAGGTTCTTGGGCCTGCTGTGGTAAAAGTATTTAAACACATCCTTGTTTTGTAAATAAATTTCTTCTATTTCACCGAGCCACCACAGTCCATCATATGCACATGAAACAGTGTCTTTTTTTTCTCTATGTTAAAGTCACTAATTTAGACACTTGAAATTCTTTAAACTCCTCAAATTTTGATGTAAAAACCAATTTTGGCATTTTTATTAACTGGAACATATCAGTGGAATCCCTTAGTTCCTCAATTGGTTCACAACTGTCAAATCTCTCTTCTAGTTCCTTTTCATGGTGGACAACTTCTTACCTTCTTACATGGATATAAGTTATTCCCTTGCATCTTCTCACAACAAAATATATATATGTCTTCAACTGTTAACATCTGGTTGTCCACTGCCCTCTGCCCACTGCCTTGGTTGTCTCTCGCTTTGTGGTTCCTCCTACTCCATCACATGCATATTTCCCATGTGAAGTTCCAAATTAATTCCACTCTGTATCAAGCCCAAAATCATGTTTATGGTAGCAAATGTTGATGAAGATCTTCTTGTTTTTGTATTGACTAGCTGCTCCATCAGAAAAATAGATAACTTTGTTTATTTGCGGAACTTTATCTTAAATGTGGGTAATTAAATGTGCCTGAAAAGCGTGAATAGCAACTGTAGTGTGGTCCAAGTAATTGCTAAGAATGCAGACACAATGGCTGTATAGTACATCATCCTTTTTATAGTAGTACACAAATAAATGTAATGTTGCCTGTTGGTTTACCTAGTGATAACCTTGGATTTCATCTTGTACTACGAATGTAAAGTTCTCTGCAAAATCTGCCAAGACAATACATTCGGACTCACTTAGACTTGCTTTTGTTTCTTTTAAATACTCACTCTGGATTTTTGAAATATAATGATGCACCTTCAGTGATTCCAGTTTCTCTGCTGGTGAATCAATGTACTCGTCCTTCTGTTTTACCAATGTTATCATCTCGGCTCTGTCCGTAGTAATCCACAGTTTGAATGTTATGTTGTCTGGCAACGATTCGTATTCCTGATAGGCCTAATCCTGAAGAATATTTGATATGGCTTCTTTTCCTGGGCATTTGGTACATATGTTCATCATGCAGTTATAGTTACTTGAATCGCAAACACATTTTTCAATGAAGTCCTTATAATTTTCATTTAGTTTAGCTCCTGTGATCATAAGTTTTACATTCTGATGATGTACACAAACACAAATTGTGTGGGTTCCAGCAGCTCCTGCTAATTTGCACCACTTAGACTTCAATTCACAAAGCTTGGTCCTACCTATTTTATAAGAGAGATGTTTGTTTTTAAATGCAACAAACAGCTTATTTAAATTTACCTACATTAAATGCTTCTTCTTCTTCTGGATTTTTGAATTTCCTATTTTAACAGATACACAATCTTTTTTCCCCGGACATATTTTACTGTACTCATCATCTTCAAAAAATCGATCACTGCTTTTAAAGTCTCCTCTGAAATTCCATGGCCTTTCCTTTATCCTAACTCAGGGAGAATACCGTGTTCTTTGACCAGCTGTGAAGTTAGTTTAACAAGGCAATCAGAAACATTGAATTCTGATGTTATCTTTTTACGTGACCAAAAGCTAGGTAGTAAACTGAGAATTTTTTGTCTTCTTTGACTGCTAGTGAACATTTGTGTTTTAGTTTGTTAATTAGTTCTTTATACTCATTACACAGTGTCTGAGAGTTATCATCAAGAACTTGGTCTATAACAACATCAAATGGTGTCTCTAATTTTTTCTTTATTGTTTCATACACACTGCCAACTTCAGCTTTTATAGCATGTGGTCTTCTATCATAACTAAGTTTTCTTATTTTGGAAGCAGGCGATAAATTTAGCAAACTACAAGCAGCATCTACGTCACTTAATTGTTCAGGAGGTGAGTGAAATATTTCATCTTCAGCCAAGTTTTCACTACCTCTACTTTCCAACACAAGTATTTTGGAGTAACAATTAGGACACAAAGATTTACCAGGTACAGTGTTAACATGTAGGTTTTTTTTTTTACAAAAGTGCTCCAACTTAATTTCTCTCAGCTCTTTTGTAATGACTTTCTTATAACTTTCAAAAGGGTCACAACATTACTGACAAAAAAAAAGATGATACTTATTCAAATATTTCACTTCGTGGTATTTACAGACTGTTGTAACTTCTGAACATACTCTTAATGAAAACAATGCTTGATCCTGTTCGCCATTTTCACTAATAGCCTTTATTTCCATAGTCACAACACCATAAACACTTTTGTGACACTGCTCTTCAACGTAGGCACCTACAAAACACTTGGAATCAACCATGGTGTTTGTAACTAGCATGTCACTGAGCAGGTAGCAGCCAGAAAGAAACTAACAGGAGAGGGCTGCACATGCTGCTTGGGTGGTGGGGTGGGTGTGGGGGTGGCAGAGGAGGGACAAACCATTTATAGGACATATAACAACTGCCGTCAAGAAGGTGCTGCAAGTGCAAGTTGATTTTACAATGACACAGCAACTATTGTCCTGATAAGAGAGACTTGTCCAAGATACAATTTTTTTATCAGTGGCCACCATACAAAAGCAGGTTCCCAGTACACAAAAACATATTGAGCCTTGTTGATAGAGGAAGGCATCTTTTACATATGGTTGTGTTGTGCACATTTTACTTATCTTTTTAAGTTTTGCAATTGGCATAACTCTGCTTCCGAAAGAATATCAAACTTTAAATTTTAAAACTCAAATTTTTATCTGCTCCCCTAAATTTGGCAAAAAATGAGAAAAGTTGAATTTTGCTGGGGAAAAAAAGTGAGTTTCAGGGTTTAATCAATTTTTTACAAAGACTACTATGTTGTGTAAGTACTTGCATAAATTATTTCAGACTTCTCACTTTTACCCTTGTGAAAAAAATGTCTAAAAGCTTTAATTTTTATAACTGCAAGTGTGAAGTTTAGAAATAACTTTTAGGCACAGGAAACAAGATAGACAAAGTATGTTTGCAGCAAATTGTAGTGTGAAATGTGCTCTAAATAACAGTTTTTTTTCACAGCTGTACAACAAACCATCACTGAAATATGAATTTTATTACAATCCTCTAAAATTGCCACAAATTGTACACTTTATGAAACAAAAATAATCACCATTCATTAACTACTCTATTCAGAGCATAAAGAAACTTGGTTTTATACTACTAACATGTAAGTGTTATCGTATATAAAAAATAAAATTTTTTAAAAATGGTTAAGCAACATGTCCTGAACCACTTGATATGGATTGACCCTAAAATTGTTGTACTGTTATACTTAGATTTTTATAATTTTTTACATTTATAAAAAATTTTGTGAATTTTTTTGACAATGCTTAAGGAACATTTGTTTTAATGTAGAGGAGGAGTTTCAAGATGCTTGTTGAAATGGATGCAAAAAATAAACAAGCTGAAGTAAATTCAAATACTGCATCTCCAAAACGAAGTTTGTCATGTTTCAACTGCATGGGTAATCACAACCTCCGTGACTGCCCGAAACCACGCAACCAGATGAACATCAACAGAAATAGACGGGACTTTACTTCTGCTGGCAAACAGGCAGGGTAAATGCTGGAGTTCATTTTCATCTGTCTACTATTCTTTTTTTTTACTAATCTTTTACTCTATTTGTTAGCCACAGGTTTTTGTTAAATAAATTCTGTTAAGATTGTTATGCATTTGTGGTGTTCATTTTCACTTTTATAACTTTTTAATTTATGTCTCAATTGGCTAGTTAAGTTTTTGGATGATTTTGTTGTTGATAATATATATTAGAGGGTTATGTTTGATAATGTTTTGTAAAATCGTATGGCACAGCTCCACGACTATGGTTACGCAAAAAAAAAAAAATATTTTATTTCAGAATGTGTTAGAATTACTGGACATTATGGTACCATTATGTAATTATTAAGTTAATGTGCTGTGACATTTTATTAAATAACATAGTATAAGCTGGTTATTAGTGCCGCCAGTCTTGAGGTAGTCATTTAAAATCATTTAAATTCTCTCCAGCCTAAAGGATGTGAGAGATTGGACGTGTTTGTTTGTGGATAACTAATGTAATTTAAAATGAAACCGTGTTAAATTGAGAAATTTCCCCCTGCTCCTTTAGCTACTGCTTTGTCCACTCGGTTTTCTGCATGACAATTGGTAAAAGAAGTTATTGCCAATTTACTAAAATGTAGGTTTTTATAAATAGGGGATTTGACTTCACTTTCTAATTTTAAATATCAAATTTTGAAATTTTTAAGTTGAGTAATTATTTGTACAATTGTACCTTTTTTGCATAGTGTATTTATTTTTTTAGCCAGCTCATACTTTTGTTAAAGAAGTATAGTTAATTCTCTGCATGAACTCAAACTTACATCTTGGAACGTCTCCTTCATCCACGTACTACTCCTTTAAATCCACTGTCTAATGGAAGCATTCTTTATGATCTTGGCCTAAAATTCAGTAGTTAAGAAGTTTTTTCCATTTTTAACTCAAAATTTTTGTTTTGGACTGTATATATGTGCTTCTTACGTGAGATTACGTTATGGAATGTTACCTCAACAGGCGCTATCATGTGGACGAAGACCAGAAATATGCATCATTTGTTCCTGGCAAGATCAGCGATGATTTGCGACATGCTCTTGGCTTGCGAAGAAACGAGCTCCCGAGGCACATTTATCGTATGCGCTTGCTAGGTTACCCACCTGGGTGGCTAGCTGCTGCAAAAGTGCGTTATTCTGGCATTTCTGTTTTTGATGAACAAGGAAAGGGTAAGCAGCAAATGCATTGCATGAAAAAATTTTAATAAGTTGTTTATAATTGTGAATTAACAATTTTAAAATGTTGTGTATGTTTGTCCCACCAAACTGTGCTACTTTCTCACATAGATTGAGCATTACCTCCATTTCAAAGAAGTTGAATAGTGCTGGAGTCAAAAACTGGTTTATTTTGAGATTATTGTTGTTAGCCAATTGTTTCACACATCCCTTTTTGTATCCACCCATTTCCTATTGGAAGCTCTTGTATCGCTTCGACCAGCTGGAGAGGTGGAGAAGTGAGAGAAAATATGTCACCCCTTTTCATATTCTTGCAATGTTTACCTAGACTGCTTTCAATTGGGAAGGAAAAACGGGACAATGCATTGATACAAAACTGTTATACTATTAGAATATTTTAATGAGTTTTCTTCTAGTAAAAGTAGAAGTCTAGAAATATTTATTTTCATTAAAGATTTTTCGCAGATCTAGGCTTGCAGAAGATTTAATCAAAAGTTGTTAACATGTTGATTTTTTTTATATAAATCTCAGAGGTGCATCATTAGCAGAGAAAAACATCTACCTATAATGCGTTTAAATTAAAATATTGTAACAGGCTTATGATGGGTTTGTTTTTTTTATCTTATATCTCATGGTTTATTTGTGATATAAAAATTTCTCTTTTTCTATATGTAAAGTTCAATATAATATTGAAAGGTTTTGGCCTTAGAATAATTTTTGGGTTTAAAATGATGAGTTAGCTGGAAAATAGTGCAGTTGCTTTTGTGTCTATTTGCTTATTCATACTTCTTTCAAGCTGGTTTATACATCATTATATTGTGTAGAACTTAAATGTTTATTGTCTCGTTGTTTGATAATCTCTGAATTTGTGTGCTAACCTACATGTCACAGTGAATGTATTTCAGTATATCAGTAACAAAAATTGTGTTGAAACAGATGGGACAACTCACATTTGTTTTGTTTTGTAAAACACCTATTGACAGAGAAGAATTAATTCTTCCTTGTTGCACAGAAAAAAAATTAAAAAATTTTTTTAATGTGGTTTAATGATAACTAGAACTCTTATAATATTTTCATATAAAGAACAATACATATTTATGTTCAAAAATAATATGAAGTATTAACACCTCAAAGCTAAGCAAAACAATGCAGTTTTCCAAACATATGTTTATACATGACTGATACATACACCTCAACAAAAATAGAAATATCTCGTCCTTTTATGCAATGCGACAAGTTATTAGTGCTGCTTGATGTTGAAGCACTATAAATACTATCAATATTACCACTGATAGTTTGCCTATAGTAGTGCCAGTAATGTAGTGCTGCAATATAATTTGAAGTAACTGTTCATTATTTTCTTGCATATTACACATCAATATGTATATAGACACACACACACCTATGTGTGTGTTTGTACAATGATGTAGTGCATTGTCTTGTGTCAGTACATGAAAATATTTCTGTCATGTCAACAGCATTATGTCTGCAAGGTAGGTAATTGCGATGACAAATTGCTTATCCCATACACTGGTTGATAGGGAAAACTATAGTACTGTACAAATAGCTTAAATGTAACAATTTGGTTATTACAAATGAAAGAAAGTTATATGTAACTTCTGCTACTTTATTTAGGTTGATAATGTTTACAACCAAGTTGTGTTTCCACCACATCTATACACATTCATTATGACCCGAGGCGATGTCGTTAGGTTCTGATAAATATTTTGCACAATAATTTATTGTGGCTGAAAATTTACAAAAGCGGGGATGAAAATGTACATCCGACACCCTAATGGCCTTATGCAGCAGAGGAAGAGAATTTGTTTTGATTTAAATGTAAGATTATAATGTGTGATAAGTTTTAAAGAAGATTTCGATGAGAGGTTCTTTATGCTTTACATTCTCATGAGTTGCTGCGAACATTATTGTGGTGCTACCAGAAAATTGTGTACAGGGATGTTTATTATCCATGTAACAGAAGTATAAAAACAGGCATATTACTTCAGTTCATGTTTGCTTGTTTAATGTTAAAACTATGTGATAATTCACAGTTGAGAATTTTATTTTCTGAATGTTGTCATGGCTGTTATTGCACAATTTTTTTAAAAATGATTTGGTATTTATAGAAGGGTTGATAATTGTGTCAGCCAGTGTTGTATTATTGGTTGTCAACAGGTTTTTGTGTGAAGTGAAGCACTACAATACTATTACAGTAATTTGTTGAATTACATCATCCACTTGGCTTTACTATTAATGTTGGTAGTACAAGTAAATAGAGTTCCAAGAATTTGGTACTACATTCAGACAATGAGCGGTGACCGAGCAGGATGCACAACAAATTGTAAAATATACAATGTATCAAGTTTTTACTTCGGCCATTCAGTATTAGTATTGAAATTTGCTGGAAGTGTTTGCTATTAACTTGTATGCATCTTGAAAACATTACAATATACCTATAGTCTGTCTCACGTAATAATTCAATTTTTTTCACAGACTATTAAGTGTACAACATGGAAATGCCATCAAAACTGTAATTAAGTTCAATGCTTATGAGGTGGACTATACAGTATAGTTACAGATAAAGTCTCTGTTGTGATAAAAAAAAGAGATTAAAGCTATTTTCTGCATCTGTAATATACGAGGTACTATATCTCTCTCCCTTTGGAATTTTTTAGTCTTTTAATTTTTTAGTCATTTTTAAGTAATGTGTTGTTTTTATTGTATGCACTGACAGTAGGATGAGATACAAGACATTATTAATTTGATATTCACTGTGTATGACAGAGCCTTTGAAAATGCTGGAGGTCAAAATCAGTTACTGTATCTAGAATAACTTCAAAAATGCATTAGTGATTTTTTCTGTTGTTTTTAACTATACTGTGAAAGGTTTAATGACATTTGTAAGGTTGTAATTGTCTATATGTATTTCTGTTTTAGAAGTTCTTCATTCAGATGATGAAGAAGGGGAAGTTATTTCTGAAGAAATGAAAGTGAAATATGAGCCGTCTAAAATCATAGAGTTTCCAGGTTTCAATGTTGATCCTCCACCTGGTACCAGAGATGTGAGTAGCAAAAAATGTTATCTCTGTGTAATTGTATCACTACATCCAGTTTTTTATTCAAGATTTCTTTTTTACTTTTTTCACTTTTGCAGTACTTGAGACAAGGACATATACAAAATAAAGTAATATATTCTACTGATGATAGTTCAGTCCTACTGTACAAAAGGACTGCAACTACAATTTTATAATTTTTATTATATTATAAGCAAGAGTGTTGTGTTCTTTAGACAAAAATTATTTTCATTGCATAGTTGTTGCTTTACGTAATCCAGTTGATCTGATAAAATCAACAGGATAACACTTCTAACCAGTGTTGCAATCAAATTTCCAAAATCTGCTTAGTTCTTCACCATACCTACAGCCATTCTGTTTCCATATTACATACTGTATAAGTGCATCAAGTTACATTTGATACTGTCCCATTTGTGCACTGCTTTAACTACAGAATACGTCTACTGGTTTGTGTCTACAGGGTTGTTTGTATACATGCATGTAAACAACGTGTGTCATGGACGTGAGCTTATTAACAAAATAATGTGCTCACGTGTTCTTTAATACATGTATGTAAATAGTCTCGATATAACACAAATCTTGTATAAAGACAGTTTTTGTTGTCATTCACAGGTTTTCTTATAATTAGGTTCTACTGTATTTATTTACAACCTGTATGTATAACTAACTTATGTTCACAAAATTAAATTAACTTAAAACCACTTTTACACAAATAAAATTATTACACAATCTCGAATTGTTAACAAAATCACTGGCTAGCTTAGCAAAGTTATTTTTTCAAGTCTGGCATCTGGCATTCCTTATAACAAATACAAGGGAACTGATTTTTTCACACGTGCTGTGAAATACTATTCACTTTAAATCCATTTAAATAAATATATATATTTATGTAGGTTAGGTTATGATGCAGTCAGTAAAGACAACTGAACAATCCTTTTTATGTTACAATTCCAACAAAAAATGCATGTAATTATGCATATTTAATACATGTTGTATAGAAAATTGCTACTTTAAATATTCATACAATGATTTTTATCCACACCAAAATTAAATTTTACACTGAACAAAACTACTATGGCAGCAATTTGCTAGTTTATAGATTTTGAAACTGGAAAATTGCCATGTAATGAAAAATTTATATTTTTAGGTCACATGCACACACAGCATGAGTTGCAACACACAATTTTAGTTTTCACGAACCTATTGGCATTCCTGCTCTGATCAGGGCTGTAGACAGAATTTGTGTTTTATGGAGGTCCAGAACCTGGGAATATTGTAAAGTATCAATACTCCCCTCCCCACCACTCCAAATAATTCGGTGGGTTCAGGGATTACTCCCCCAGGAAAATCTGAATTTTCAAGGCTCGAAAATGTGCTTTTTAAGTAGTTAACGTGTGGGGAAATTTGAATTTTTAAGGTGCAAAATGGTGTTATTCAAGCAGTTTCCATAAGAATTAGGATTTTCAAGGTGTAAAATGGCACTAACTAAGCAGATACCATATAAGGTAAAATGTGGATTTTCAAGGTGAAAAATTGTGTCAAACGGTTTCTATGTATGGAAGGAAGGGTTGTCTGGATCCCATGGGCACCCCTTCTGGGTACGTCCTTGTTCTGATAGCATATTTAATTTTTTTTAATACTTGGCCGATTTACCTCACCATGTGCAAGTTGATTTGAAATGTATATTTTCTCAATTTAGTAACATATTTAGCCTACTTGGCCTTTTAAATAATTTCTGTTACAGTTTACATGTTTGTTTACATTACAACTTGTCTGCACAGCTGATATAAATAACATTAAAAAAAGCTGTCGGCATGTAAAAAAGTGCTAAAAGCGTTGATAGCTGAAAAAGACAAGATATAAGTGATAAACTGAAAATGAACGATGAGTGGAAAGAAAAAGAACTGCACACAATGTGAAAAACAAGGATTGGAAAACTATGCGTAGTTGAATTTTTGTTCTACATTTGTGGAAACTGTCTGTCAACAAAGCAAAATCTGTGTATAATTGAAGCCAGTGGCGGCCAGCTGTGTAGTTTAATGGTGCAATTGCACTGAGCATATTCTCGCCAGAAAATATGTTTCCATATTCATCTGTGTGACAACATTGTTTTTCTGCCAGGAGAAAGTTTTGTTGCTTGTCAGCTAACCCGAGCTAAAGCTCTAGGGACTAGCCACACAGGGGTTGATGTGCCGTGCAGTGCCAGGCAGTGCACGGGAAAGCAACGTCATTGTAGGTAAAAACAGCAAGGGTCACATTCCCCCCTCCCCGCAACTGTCCCTGAAATCAGTGCAACTAACATATCCGCCACAATTGGCGAAACCCTCCGAAAACAACTGAACCGAGCAGGGTGGAAAGTTTTTAGGTGGCTTGACCCTTAGGAGTTTCCGGACATCTTCCACTCTGTTTACTACGTGTATTATCGGGTTTTGCATGAATTAAGCATGTGAAAAGTTTTTTTTCTTGTGTAATGAATTCAGTGGGTGCGCTGTTGGATTCGCCGTTCATGCGGAAATCATTTGCAGAAGAACTTGAAATAAAGAAGTTAGGTCGGCCAGTTTCTGAACTTAATTTTACGACAAGCTACAAAAATAAGAAAGGTGAATTTAAACGATACTTCAATATGAAGATTTACGATGAAACTTCATGGATTTGCGGGTTTCTGGTAAGAAATGCACTATTTGGTTTCCTGTATGTGTTGTTCTGTGGAGAGCCGCCCTGGAGTACGAAAGGGGTTAAAGACTAAGGGCACCTAAAAGAATATATTAAAAGACATTCTGAAAACAAAACACATATCACAAATGTACTTAACTGGCAGATATTGCCATGGTTAACATAGCAACTCAGCTTGATACCGATTATTGTTAATCGATACAAGAACATAATGAGCAGGTAGAAATAAACAGTCACGTTTTATCAATGGTTATCGATTGTACTCAATTTAGCGGTGCTTTTGAACTGGCGCTTGGAGGTCATGACTAATGAAGACATCAAATAACCCGGGAATATTTAGAGGTCTAATTATTTTAATTGGTAGCGTAGACTCTGCCATAAAAAAATCACTTAGAAAGTAGTACCGTAATTACGCGCATAATTTGCGCCATCGCGTAATTTGCGCACCCTAACTGTTTGCCATCATTTAATGAATTTAAAAAAATCCGCATAATTTGCGCGGCAGGTTTTTCGCGCGGCGGGAGATAAAATATGTGCGACGCGCACTCAGTGTAATTCAGTTCCGCTGCATTCTCGTCAAAACATGTGCGCTGTCAAGCTAGACGCGCCTGGCAACTGGCAAGCGGACGAGGTAGTCACTGCAGATGTACTGGTGAGTCACTGCGCTGTTGCCAGCTCACTGCGCAGTACACAGGTGCCAGTTCTATGAGATGCGCTGCACTACAGGTTGACTAACCATCAATCGGTGCCGGCGAGTGGAATTTTAACGTGGTTTACGCAATGTTAACGGCAAATTAAACCCTAAAGAAATTACAGTATTTACCCAGGTAACACCCGCCCCCGTGTAAGACCCGCACCACACCATTTCAACATGCTCTCAAGGAAAAATTTTTTTTTTACAATATTTAGTTCCAATTTAACTGCAGTTTGCATAAAACTGTAATTAAATAAAATTAAACATGAATTAAATGAAAGATGTAGATGTCTTATTATTTTATTAAGAATAAAATGATGCCCCAGACGTAAATATTGCTCAGCTCCGACGATGTGTCACTGTCAGTAAATAACAATCAAACAATGGCGAGTAGGCGGCGATCTGAACTCTGTCTGTAGACAGCAGTCTGTAACTATATAAAGAGCGCGCTGAGGACTACTGAGTTCTTTTTTCCCACAACATTTTGTGCCAATTCAATTTCCCTTTGAATATAAACGTAATTATATTAAATTAAATATTAATTGAATTAAAAATGTAGAGCCCCACGTATCAAAGTAATGGTGAGCCGAACCGGCAGCAAGATCGTATTCGTATACTGCACTCTGTCGGTTGCAGTCTGTAACTAAACAGCGCGCTGTTCAGTGGCTCGTTCTGGCGGAACAACGAAACACTACTATTCCATCTAGTTGTCCGCGCTTGCACACGCCGCGCTGTGAGTGCCTAGATCCTCAGTCCTCACTCAACAGTCCGGCCGAGTCTGAAGAAGAAGGATCTAGGCGCACGCTCGCCATTATCATTGTTCGCCCGGTTAAAACGTAAAATCCAGATG
>PNEQ01002867.1:0-34867 GCA_003012365.1 Medauroidea extradentata | reverse complement strand
AAAAAAAAAAAAAAAAAAAAAAAAAAAAAAAAAAAAAAAAAATCCACCATCTATGTAAACAAACGAAATATTTATATTTCAGCATGTTGTTGTTATGTACAGTAACTTATCCATCTATAGCGGTAATGTAATATAACTCGAATTTAAGGGGGTTGGCAAAGTCATAAATTATAATATTGTAACATCTTTGTTAATTAAAAAGGCGATTAATTGAAAACTTTAATTGTTTTGATAATTTTTGTTTGTGTCCGAGATATGGTTCGTTTTGTAGGCATACAGTGTTACTACTGTTTATAGTAACGAAAATTATTTAGCTTTCATATTTTTATATTATATCCTGTTAAAGTAAAAATTTGCAGAAAACTGTTTTATGCAAGAAAAGAAAACAAACTTACATACCGAAATGAAAAAAATTCATACGGAAGAACAGTGTCACAGGCTACGACAACACATTCATACAAACCGCATTGGATTTTTTGTATTTGAAAAAAATAATTTAAAATTAAAATTTGCTAATTTTTAAAAACTTATTAAATTCGAATCCTAATCAATGTAGTTTTTACACATGTTTTGTCCATGGCACTGTTCTTCGGTGTGAACTTTTTCATTTCGGTAAATTGTTTTCCTTTCTTACATAAATAGCATGCTATTATACGAAAACTATGAAAGCTAAACAATTTAATTACAGTAAAAATAATCGCAACGTGTGTGTAAAACACACCATCGCACGACGTATGAATATAAGAATTATTAAAGCAATTAAAATTTTTGGTGAACTCTCCCCTTAAGGCTTCTGCCTACCTCAGAGCTCCGGCGGCAGCAAGGATAGGGCGTTACAGGTTAATTATATTCCTAAATATCTCAGTCACTTTCAAACCTACATATATGCCACTGACTTTATTGTTCAGTACGATACGGCCCACACTGCTTCGGAATATTTTAGCAAGTTATATCAATACCCTGAAAACTATGAGTAAATAAGTGTTTCCATGTCGATTAAACACTCTAAACCCTGTATTCATAAAATTCTTTTCACATTTTCGTTTACGTCGCAGTATTCTCCTCTTATCAAAGCAGGAAATGGTTTTCATCCGAAAGCGATATCTCGAAGGGTGACAGAGCTACACGGAATTTAGTTTAACATGTAAAACCATATCCTTGCTCCAGCCACGCTCCGAGGTAGGCAGAAGCCTTAATGGGCAAAATTTCGGTAGTCTGTATGTAAAATGGTTGCCACAGTCATGTTTGGACACGTAAGTACTGCTAGTAGGGCTATATGTAATTTATCAAACTGCTAGTTGTAAGTACATTAAAACACATCAAAACACAATGTCTAACATTAAAGAAAAAAAAAGGGAGTGGGGCTCAGGAAACTCTTATGAGTGCCTTTGAATAGGAATATTCCTTGTGTAAAATTGCAGTGTTCTTCAGCATTTTTCTGTCACATTATTAAAGGTTTGTGGTTTTCTTCGTGAAGAATAAATTTTTAAACGTCAGGTGTGTCGCTACCATCTACAGCAACAAGATGGTTATGGGTTTGAGGTGATCATGATGCTACAGAGAATTTTGCATGCCTTTTTCTGATATAAAGCGCCTTTCCAAACTTTAGTTAACGGAACTTCGCAATCCAGAGGTGTATCGGCCTTCACCCGCTAAAACCATTTATGCTTTACGCACACTGAGGTAAAACAGTCTCTGCAACAAACGCGTGCTGAAAAAAAAAAATTACTTTTTGAAAAAGAATGGAAACTAAGCTGTTGATACGTAACGAGGATCACACTCCCCCTCTGGTTGCTATTTTTGACCGCGAAAGCAATCTTTAAAGATTCGTGGAGAAGATGTCTCACTTGTAACGTTTCTTGCATGATATTTCTTGGTAGCCATTCCTTAACGCACGTTGAGGGACTTTCAAATAAACTTCTATCTGCCGAGTGAATCTTTGCACAGCGCCCTGCAGATTTCGTCTCTGGAAAACTTACTCTTTGATTAGCTTTCTTCATAAAATGTTACTATGCTTGTATAGGCGATTCAGGATAAAGTGAGCACTAAAAAAACCCTGCAAAAGTTCTATTTTCATATAATTCGTATCTTTCCGCACGTAACGGCAAACAACGGGAAATGTCTAACCTCTCTGGACACGTCACTTAATGTTTGCGTGTAAGATAAATTGAGCAGTCTGTCGGAACCTTTATAGTTTAATAAATGAAAGTTAGTTAATTATATATGATTAAGTTATGTCGATTTCAATTTATATTATTTCAGAAATGTTGCAGTTAAATAGGAAAATGCACGGAACTACATTCGGTTAATTCGTTGTCACCATTCAAGCAGCAAGGCAACTATCGTTAATGTTAAACTATATGCATTAATAGCAAGTGATATTTTTCGAAGGTTTAATTTTTAGTGCTCTGTTTATCGTGAACGACCTATACATAATTACTTAATGCTAATTAGAAGCATCACACAATATTATAATATTACGATTGGGAACTAAAAAAAAAACTTTGAACATATCCAGTTGAAACAAGTAATGAGTCATTTTGTTTCTTCCGGTTAAAACACCGACGAGTGTTTCAGTGTTTGTAAACTACGTTACATATTTAAAATTTTAAAAAGTAAATACACATTTATTTCGATTCGCTAAATAAGTTTCTGCTTACGTGAACATTTAACTTAACTAACTTTCAGATTTGAAAGACTGCCATTATTTTCCGTAGCAGTAGTGTCGTAGCGTTTGTTGGGGGAAAACATATTTTCAATACAAAATGTCCTATAAACTTGTTTCCGAACAGTTAACCACGTGTTTCCTCTAGGCGTGTCTTTATTGGGGCAAATAGCCCACTTCCCAACTCTCTTATAACTGCTGTCTTCGATCATGCGCCGTTGCATTCGAGCGACTCTCCAAGAAGTACGGGATATGAGGACTGGGGGTGGGCGAGGGTTGAGGGCTCGACTTCCGGTGCCCCGTCAACAGTGCATGGCCCTACAAGTTTCCCAAGACGTTGAAGCGGCACAGGAAGTGTTGCCCTCACCAGCTATACAGTCATTTCGGGGTAACTTTGTACCATTTATGAGGTTACATTGTACCAGGGATTTTCTTTTATATAATAGCTATGTGGCATTCATACACTATGAAAACTTTTAAGGTTGACAAATTTATTCATCTACAACACAACTGTATTCTTAAATTCTGAAATACATTGTTTGAAATTAAACTAAGCTGATGATACAAAGTTGACTGGACCGGTACTTAGTTACTCCAAATGACTTTATATGGCCCATAGTAAAGAGCGCACTTTCCAATCCTCTCTAATGAACGGCCAATGGAAATATTTAAATGGTTGTCTCAGACTTCAAGTGCGATCAGCCGTCATGCTGTTAATACAATCAGTATTGTAATAACAATTGTTATCGATGTATTTTTGTACCCATAGGTAGGGCCATGAACATTTCGCGAAAAGAATTTTGCTCCAGTTTGTTTCAGCGCCTGACGTGCACACCTGCAGCTGTGCTTCATGGTTATTGGCAGCGTGTCTATCTGAAGAACCGTATCTCATTCGACTGAGCCAATTTCAATAACGTTCCTGCGACACCATACGTTTTAAATTGCTGGTAGAACCTCAAGACACATGAGAGCTGAAACAGCCAATCACAGACTATGAAGCAGAACTGTAGACGAGCACATACGGCACTGAAACAAACTACGGCAAAATTTTTCGCGAAATGTTCATAGCCCTACCCATAGGACGATGATACGACATAGTTAGAGACCTGAAGAATTCGCATTTTCATTTCGGCACAAGCTAGAATTACAACAATTGTATGTTTGTGTGATTTTCGCAATTGGCCTTTGACTTATTTGACACCTCGTGGAAGTCTCTGAGCCAATAATAAAAATGAAACTAATACACACACATATATCACTTTAACAGCAAGCAGTTAATGAACATCTGTTGTCTGCTTCAGTTCACAAATATTCTTGCAGGCTAGCCTACATGTCAGAGAACTCGTGAATTTAAGAAAGAATCAAGTTAGAAAATACAGCTCTCCTGTGAGATAAATAAGTGTTGATGTTACCATCAGAAAGTCCATCGAAAGATGCATTACGATAGAGGCCTAACGCAAAACGACCAAATTCTGCATTGTGCTCTTGTTGATCTGGTGATACATACATACACACACCACACATAATATAGGCCTGTATGAAACAAATGTTATCAAAACAATCCAAGATGGCTTTGGGTTTCCTCTGAAGCTCAGTTAAATGTTTACTTAAGAGTGCATGGTAGATAAATAAACGCTGAAAATATAAATTGATTCCTATGCTTTTTTCGAAGCCAATATGGATAAAATACTCAATGACAATCCTATATAATGGTATATGCCAAATTTATGACTAAATATTTGTCCAGAATTACTAATTCGTAGAGATGATCGTTTATCGCGGGAAAACTGGACTGTTTGCTGGTTTTCAACGCACGTTCAGGTTACCAGAAGATAACCGACCTTAGCTTGTACGTGGAGCTGTTACCCTATTTGACTGGGCCAATAAGAATCCCGCTATTGTAATATTTGATGCCTGTTATTGGCTTTCAGACAGCTACGTTGTGTCAGATGTATATAACCCAATCATACATGTCACAAGAAACTACAGTGTTTTCAAGGCTATGTTGGCACAGAGCATTTTCGCGATATACAATCATCTCTGCTAATTCGTTACTCGTGATCTCTTGCGCCGCAGTTAAATGCACGAGGTTCCGGCGTCAGAGATTGTGCCTCAGAAGTTCGTTACACTGGAAACAATTTTGTTTAAAACGTTGGCTAAAACTATTTTCTAGGATTGCTATTGTATACTTTTTGCAAATTTGCTTCAAGAACCCTGCAGTTATAGATTAATGCTTTTAGCGTTGAATTATGTACCACGCCCTCTTAAGGGTGTTCAAGTGCGATAAAATCGTAATTTTATATTCTTATGAAATATTGTTAGTTTCGTAGACGATATTTGTAAGTACATTTTACTCATACGAAACAATTTTAGCTCTCATAGTTTTCCCATAACGGGGTGTCAAAGTCAAAATTTGCTTGTTACGCTGCCATGCAAATAGTGAAAACCAACTGACCTACTTAAACAAAATAATTCACTATGAACATACATCCCATGAGTAGAGCCGCGATTTTATGGCGGTAAGATTTTTGCAACATTTGGTTTCGATGCGTCATGTGCACACCTGCAGCTCTGCTACATCGTCTGTGGTTGGATGATTTTACTCTCACTTGCCTTGGCAAATTATAGACGTACAGACTCACAATAATCTTATTCTGATTGGTACAGTCAAATGAGAAACGTGTCTGAACAAAGACACGCTGCCAATAACCTTGAAACAGAACTGCCGATGTGCACGTGAGACACTGAAACAAAGTGGGGCAAAAATCTTTTCGCGACAAAATCGTGGCCCTACCCATGATCTATGCATTAAAACATTAAATACCCACAACGTAATATTTGGAGTTTAAAAAAAAATCGCAAAAGTACAGAAAAAATGTTGTAAATTCAACAATTTTTTTAAAGTATTCGCGGGATTTTTTCAAATGTTTTATTACGTAGCCCATAGAATGTCATTTCAGTGTGAATTATTTCACTTACGTAAGTAAATTGCTTTTCACTATTTGCATGGCAGCAGAAAATGAAAATTTTGACATTGACGCACCGTTATAAGAAAACTATGAGAGCTAAAATTGTTTCGTAAGAGTGAAATGTACTCACGAGTATCGTGTACAAAACTAACAATATTTCATATAAATATAAAGTTATGACTTTATCGCACGTGAACACCCTTAATGTTTGATGTCCGGGGCTGGTTTGAACCTTAGGAGAACACATGGATCTCTTAGGTGAAGATGAAACTGTTATGGTTCGCCATTGTCTCCAACATAGACAGCGATGAGGGGACAACACAACACTCCTTGTTGGCCGGTACTCGAACTCGGGACCATTGCCCCATTGGACAGGAGCTCCAACCACTTAACCAAGAGGACGGAACACTTGGTGTTTATTAATCACGTGTATTCTTGTACAAACAACTTGTTGGAGGCTACGTGTATGGCATGGAAGGACAAACTAAGCAGGGCCGGAACATCTGCATACTTGACCTCCAGTAGCCTATGTTAAACTATTACGTTCGCTGGAAAAATTTGTAAGTTGATAAACACTGTGTTGCGATTCGCTATCTAGTAATTAGTTGTTTGTGCGTGTTTAACGCTGTCAGGTGTTTAGTACTTTGAATCCTTGGTTACTTACTGAAAACTGAATGTGTCATAATTTTACTAAACCAAATGGGAAACGTAAACTTGTTTACCTATTAAATATGTCATTTAGATCGCTGTCCGAGAGATTTTACAGTTCCTGTAAAGAAAAGAAGCCGAGTAAGGACTGGCTGTATTGTCATCGATACGCCTATCCCTTTTAAGGCGGCCGCCTGGCTGGCGCACGCATGTGTTCGGAGTGCTTGTCTACGAAAATAAATCATACTCCAAACTTCTTGTTAATATGACTTTTAACACACTACGCACATTAGAATCATAATTTTAAAGACCACAAACGAATCTAAAATCGGCTTTTCAGATGTTTGTTTCTCAAGATATATCTACTGGATTCTTCGAAATTGAGGTCTAAAATTGCATCGGACTTTGCTACAGACGAGTTCAAAAATGACATGTTCACCGTTTAAAGTTCCTCAGTAAAAACGTTACGGCTTGAACACTGCGCGCTCATTTTAAATTGTGAATATAGGCGATATCACAATACATAGCTCATAGCGCTTTATTGATTTTTGCCTCACACATACAAACACACCCTTCACTAGGCGGCCGCCTTAAGATCGAGTCCTAGTTGGAATCCCCGGTACTGCGCAACCAGCAGTACACGAAAACACCACACCTGGTTCCTACATTTATGTCGCGAGAAGTAATTGTCCGATTTTAATAATTGATGTTTTAAATTAAATATGAAACCCTAGAATTAAACCTTGAAAAATGTTATTTTGTGTACTAAAGCAATATTTTGTAAATTTTTAGTAAAACTTTTGAAAATTGTTCTTAAGTTCGTTGATTTCAATAGTCCCATGGATTCTTATTTCCTAATTAAAATGTTGCAATATGATTTAGTTTGCAAGATATATATGTATACATATACATATACGTACACACACACACACACACACACACATACACACACACACACATATATATATATATACAACTGACCTAAATATATCACGTCAGCGCTCAACATCGAGGTCTTTAGCGCTGGTGAGGGATGACATGATTTGAGTACGGAGCAGGGCCGGAATGAAAGGGCGGAGATGCCCGAGAAAACCCGCCTACAACCGGCATCGTCCCACATGCGAAAATTCGGGAACCGACCCCGCCGGGAATCGAATCCGGATCGCCTTGGTATGAGGCGAATGGTCTGACCATTCGGCCACCGCGGTCCCCTAGTTTGCAAGACATAGTATGCCTTTTTGTAGGGTTGTTGTAAGTATAGTTACAATTAGACAGTTGAAACGTCATTAAATTTTTTTAAATCGGAAATTGCATTATAAATAAAATATATATAATTTGTGCTTTTGAATGAAAGTTAACCAAATGAAAAGCATGTCAACCATAGACACTAAAAAGAATTTTAATGTACAGTTAGTTTCAACCATCTAACTTAAATAATTTTCTAATAAAAATGCTTGAACTACAAAAATAATAGTAAATTTGGTCTAGGGTATTCGGCTTTTACTTGATAGTGGCATGTCTTGAAACTACACGCAGTGACTACCTGCTATGAGGGGAAACAAATACATTGTGAATATTGTGTCCAGTATTTCCTCAAAACCATGAGAAGTAAATCGGCCAGCGATAAATTAATGAACGCACACAGGCTGGGAATTTTTTCCTGGTACCATGTGTAGGCTATATTGCACAAAGTGAATATGTCTGCACTCTATGGCATTTTGAAACAGATCTAAGCAATAAAAGGGGAGTCATTTGATATTAAACCAGTTAATACAGGCACTCGGACATGAAAAGGAAACGGCAAGGATGGTTAGACCAGTATTCGAACTTGGGTCACACTGAATGCAAGTTCAGACTTTCACCTGTGCGCGACTTTGCTTAGTGTAGGGTTCAAAACAAAGTTTACACATGAATCTACGCTAGTTTACACAATTATAGGCGGTTCGGGATAAAGTGAGCACTCAGAAAAACCCTGCTGAAGTTCTACTTTCAGATAATTCGTATCTTTCTGCGCGTAACGGCTGACGCCTGGAAATATCTATTCCCTCTAGACACATCACTTGATGTTTGCGCGTGTAAGATAAAATGTACTGTCAGTATGAATCGATACAGTTTGATAAAAAAATTTACGTATTATTATATACAATACTATTATGTCGATTTCGATTGATTTTGTTCAGTTTTATTTACTTTAAATAGGAAAATACAGGGAACTACATAGCGTAATTTCGCTGCCAACCATACAAGCAGTAAGGGGACTATGTGCCATGTTTTATTATATGCAGTAACGGCTAGTAATATTTTTCAAAGGTTAAATTTTAGTGCTCACTTTATCCCGAACGACCTATAGTGGCATTCTCGAGAGATATATTATAGTTACTGGCATTTTAATACAATTGTACAGCACAGGCGATAGAAACATATCAGAATTTGTTCAACATTTCGTCACAGTATACTATAAGTTTGACGAGAAATGGAGGAATAAAATGAAACACTTCGGATTTTACGGATGACCTATGAGTCGTAAACAGGTGAGGAATAAGCTGTACACGGCCCAGGCCGCCTGGTCTGTGTCGAGTAACGGTACTCCGGGAGGGGGCACATTATTTCACTGCAGGGCAGCTCTTCTCCCGTGTCTAGGGCAGCGCGTGGTTCATTTCTGGTTTCAAACCACTTTCTTGTTCCAATAACTGCCAAGGCCTTTGTGTTTGTACTCTTCGTAATCTCTCCTCTCCCGTTCTTTGACACGGCCATGTGTAATCAGTCGTTTCTAGCTCACTACCTTCTTGCAGTCATCACTTATAAAACACACATTACATTTTATTTAGTAAAATACTCACTTGGGTATAACACTATTTGTTTGAATACACTTGACTGTCCTGTGTTGTACAATATATGTGTGGGATAGTGCATATAACATTTACCTTATCAATATACATTTTCAGCAAACTAAAGCACTGAAAAAGACGGAGACTTTTGCAGATGATGTTTGACAAACTATATACTTTATACGGCGAGTATATAGCACCAAAGATCATAGATTATAGGTAGACATGTTATATACCTCTCAGGAACCTTCAACCATGTAACACAAACTATTCTTAACTAAAATAGTTGCGTTTTTTTACTGTGCCATATTAATTTTTCATAAAACAGTATTATTACACATTCGGAAGATTAGTAATAACGCTGTTATGCTTTGTGTTGTTTTTGCATGCCCACAGGGAAGTTACAGGCGTTTCTGTATTCTATGGGCTCGACAACATGTTTGTTGTTATACAGGTGGTGAGCTGGTATGATTTTACGAGGATCCATATCGTAGATATGATAGGCTGTACAGCGGAGGGAGCATGCCATTATAAACTTGTGTTCAGAATGGAAACAGCTGACTTAGGACATGCTGTTACGTGTTTTGCTGGAGGAGGGAAGTCGTGTTTTCGCACCGATTGCCAGTTATATAGAGCTGCTTTGTGCATAAGATATCAAAATAAGATTCTAAACAAAATTACGTCATGCTTAGAATATCTGTAAAAATTTCATGTTTACGGGTGATACGTCATTACCATTGGAAAAAACACAGAGACTACAACGATTACAATATTTTACATTACGTTTTGACCTACTTGTTTGTTGCCAGGGGAGCACATACTGCGCTCCAGAAATTATTTAAATTTCTCGAAGTGTAGTCACAGTCTAACCGAATCTAAAAAATACGTACATTTTTAGTCTTGAATATCAAACTGAGATTTAAACCACACGCATTTTGTCCTAAAGTTGAATCGTAAGCATGTAGAGGTATATCTGACGCTCCATATACTGTAATACTGTACATTACCTTACCTCTGCGGTCCAGATAGAGCATATTCTAGTGACAATATAACCATGTTCTAGTGACAATATATCCCAAACAACTAAGACTGTTGTCCAGGCAATGGCTTGTTAGTGGCGAATACCAAAATGGTGTCGATGTGCACACAATCAATGTAAACAACATAAATAGTGTTGCTCAGTAGGAATACTATCGCCAAATTCTAAATATTTGCTACTAGTTACTGTGATTTTTCTATAAGCTAAAATATATTTCAAAAAATGTAAATCCAACTTACTGACATTTCAGGCGTGCTTTTGGTTAAACCAATTTAACTTATAATCTTAGGTACGGAAATTTTAAACTCTTTATCGGAGGGCTTCCTGCTGGATTATTTGTAGGGCAAATAAATATGATTAAATCAGAATTCCGAAGCCTAACCAAGAAAGCATACCTAAATTTCAATTTTGTTTGTCTTCGTGCTAAGTTGATTGTCGCTAACCTACATTAAGTTATTATTCCAGGAACTTAATTTCTGTCACTTATAGCTGTCTTTGTACTTATTTAATAGTTGTTGTATAGCTGTTTCTTGATCTGTTCTGTTCGTTATAAATACGCCGTGTGTTCGCTTCCCAGAGAGTATCCAACTATCCCAATTTCTCATGTTTATTATGCGAGATTTGTACGAAGGGACAGAGGATTAGAATCCTCGTAGAAACAGCTGTTTGCAGTCCACTCCAGTTAGCTAGGCCTACCAACACTGTTGTGTTATAACTGTATCAGACCTTCTTATTCACAACTTTAAACTAAACATTTTTTTACAAATCTTTTCTCTTATCGTTATGGAAGCAGTATCTTTTTGTGTTTACAAGTTTCAATTATTGCCTCGACAGACTTATTTTTGCTCAAAGTTTGGAATGCACCACAACTGAACCCTTAAAAATTAATTATAGAAATAAATATTTTGTGTAGTTTTATACTCACAAAATTCGAGTTTTGATTGACGCTAATGCGTAGTGTTTGCAAGAAAAACACGAAACTTAACACAATCTGAAGCTATTTTTAGCTTTTCATTCTCTCATTTGAGCCTTGGCTAACATTTTTGTCAAAATCACTTCAAGCATAACTTTTAGCCTGCTTTCCCTCCATAAAATAGACACTTAAAGAGCATGCTTGGAAATCTACTTCGTGTTCCCGCCTTCAGGTAGGGTCAAACTGTGGATGAGAGAGGGCGGGGGTGAAGATTGGGCCGGCTGCTAGACTAGCGATAAATGAGAGAGGCGAGGGAAACGGAAGTTCCTCGAGAAAAATCCGCCGGCGAACGGCAACTTTCGTCAGGTTTCAACATGCGAAAAATCCGGGACCGAACCCGCCGAGGATTGAACCCGAATCGACTAGGTGAGAGGCGAGAGGTCTGGCCATTCGACAACCGTCGCCTCTTACTCAAAGTACACGCTTATAGCTCTGAAAAAAAAATTAATATGTTAAATAATCACGGCAAAAAACTTTCGAAGTATTGTTATCGCTTATGCAATTGTATCTTCTAAATTAGTATATACCATTAATGGTTTTATGTTATGTATTAGAAGATTTAGAACATACGTATACATTTAGTTATATTTTACTTTGTGAAAATGTACCATACTTTCTCAAATATTGGAAAATGACACCGCATTTGAAATAAAATAAAATGGCGTACCAATGTATATGTATTAATTTTTTTTTAATTGCTGCTGACTTTATTTTGTTCATGAAATTGGTGAGTTTCGTACGTTTACAAGCACGTTTTATGTATCTAAAAAATTCCTTGCTTATTCTAATTCTAAGGAACGGCAGTTCGTGGGGCGAGGAAGGTTGGGGGAAAGGCCGTAGGGGACAACCGTGGCGCAGTATCGGAGCACACTTGTGTCATCACTATACAATTAGGGTTTGATTCCCGGCAGAGTTACTAACGTATTATCACGTGTGACAATCATGCTGGACAATGCCGCTGGCTGGTTTTCTTCTCGGGGATCCGCCTTTTCTGCCACCCTTTCATATGGAGACAGTAAATCAGTTTTAAAATTTAGTCGTTTACTTTAATTTCATAATGTGTATTTTCTCATAATTATATTAAAAACAGGAAATCAAACTAGAAATATTATTTTGTGGTTAAGTTTATTGACAGTAGGAAACAAGAACGCCGGGGTGAAAATAGAAACTAATGAATGTAAGCCCTTGAGACAGCTGAAATGTTACAACTTCAAGATAAATGTCAACGAAAATTTGATTTAGCGTATAGTAAATAAAATTATCTAATTTTTAAAAGCACAAACCTTTATACAACGATAGGAAATGATTACACGCTTGTTTGAGTAGAAGTCACCAATCTAATTCAAAATTTTAATTTAAATTAAACCTATTTTCTTGTGTACAGTGTATTTTTTTTTTTTACTTGCCTATCCTCCGGAGGAAAATGTAGGCTTATGAGATCACTTTCCTGCGTGTGTGTCTTAGTGTGTGTGTGTCTCCTAAAAACTTGTGAACCAGTGGACCGAATAACATCAAGCTATGTGCACATGTATTATTACTTAGTGATTTGACTTGACTTTTATATATTTCGTTTACGCTCGCAATACATGATGTATATACGGTTCATAGCTCGGGCTGGTTCATGTTGCTTGCTGTGGAATATCATTACAGCAGTTCTGTACAGTATACGCTCCGCTATGTTACTAACCTATAAACATTAGGGATAACTGTGGTAAACGACAGCCCACACACTTTCGGATCTATGTCCATTCCATATAACATCTTTTGTTCCTCCAGATGTGAGGATTGTTTTCCCAAAACATCCACACGAAATTTGAAAACAGCCTGTATTTCAAGTACTCATCAAACTCACAACTACAGCACTCAGATTTAATAGTAAGTTTGGATTGACCAGTAAATAGTTCAATTCAGTTTTGAATTCTGTTAATTTTTGAGACCTTTGTTTTCATTATTAGAAAATAGTGGACGCTATCTAGAATAATAATAGGCCTGTGTAAATATGACGCAATATTTGAACCACCATGGTATTCTGCTCTTACTGGTCCATACAATTCAGTTAAGTTGTTGGGTATTCTACAGTCGGAAAAGGAAATCTTTACATTTCACTGTAACTTATTTATATATTTAACCCAGTGGAAGTACCTTTCTGGCCTACTGATTTTTAATGTACTTCGTTTAGGTGTCTCAATCTTTTGTGCCAATGGATTGTATCATCACGGTTGAAAATTTGATTTTTCACATTCGGTGGAAGAAAGCACAAGCAATTTTATTCACTTATCTTTCAATAGTGTCGCCTTTTGGATTTATAATTTAAGGTATAGTGCCCTTGAAAAGAACGTAATATGTATCCACATTTTTCTACTAAATTCAAATTTGCCATCAGATTATTTTTCCATAAAATGTGATGGTTCTGTTGTTTTAGGGAAGCTGAACATCATTGTTTGTATTAAGAAAGACCAAAACATGTTAGAAGCATTGACCAGTATGGTCTAGGATGTTCAAGGTGTTGTGGCATGTGATCCTGGGTTTGCCAGGGATGTGTGCAAAGAGTGTCTGGGTGAGTTGAGCTCATGGCGACATGCAAGTAGTGCTTGCTCTATGTGAGAGTCCAGTACAGCTCAGTAATATATGTATATATGTGTGATGTTGCAGGTGCACGAGGCTGCAGCATGCGGAGCAGCGTGAACTCTGCGGCGCCCTATAGACGCTCCGCATGGCGCCCAGGCGGCGCAGGAGTCTGTTGCTCGGCCTGCTTGCCGGACTACTGTTCGGCGTCATGTTGGCCCGCCTGCTGCACCCCAGGTCCACCTGTCCTGCCGCCCCCGCGCCTCTCAAACCTCCTCCACCACCACCTTCACCACCACCCTCGTCGTCACAACCCCCGGCAGGCCGCGACCTCCTCCTTGTCGGCGTCATGACGGCACAGAAATACCTGCACACACGTGCCGTCGCCGTGCACGACACGTGGGGCCGCGAGCTGCCCGGCCGCATGCTCTTCTTCTCGTCGTATGGCTCGGCGACGCCCGCCGGTCTGCCCCTCGTCGCGCTGCCCGGCGTCGACGACTCGTACCCGCCGCAGAAGAAGTCCTTCCTCATGCTCAAGTACATGTGGGAGCAGTACGGCGACCGCTACGAGTGGTTCATGAGGGCTGACGACGATGTGTACGTGCGACCCGACAAGCTGGAGCGACTGTTGCGCTCCGTCGACAGCAGGAAGCCGCACTTCATAGGTACGACGTCTCTCGCACACCTTCTACCTTCACACCGTCCGTCTCTCCCCCTTCCTACACATTCTCCCTTCACACAGCCCATCTCTATTCTCTCCCACAACGTTTCCCTTCACACTGCCCATCTCTCTGTCTCCCTTCCCACACATACTCCCTTTACCCCGCCCGTCTCTCTCTCATCCAACACCTTCTACCTTCATTCAACCCAGCTCTGTCCTCTCCCACAACTTTTCCCTTCACACTGCTATCTCTATCCCCTCCCACTACTTCTTTCTTCACACTGCCCATCTCTCATCACTCCCATTCATTCTCCCTTCGCACCGCCATCTCTATGTCCTCCCACAACTTCCCCCTTCACATCGCCCATCTCTCACCACTCCCATACATTTTCCCTTCACACCGCCCGTCTCTATCCCCTCCCACTATTTCTTCCTTTAAACCGCCCATCTATCACCGCTCCCATACATTCTCCCTTCACATCGCCGTCTCTATGTCCTCCCACAACTTCTCCCTTCACACCGCCCGTCTCTCACCACTCCCATACATTTTCCCTTCATACCGCCCGTCTCTATCCCCTCCCACTACTTCTTCCTTCAAACTGCCCATCTCTCACCACTCCCATACATTCTCCCTTCACACCGCCCGTCTCTATCCCCTCCCACTATTTCTTCCTTCAAACCGCCCATCTCTCACCACTCCCATACATTCTCCCTTCACATCGCCATCTCTATATACTCCCACAACTTCTCCCTTCACACCGCCCGTCTCTCACCACTCCCATACATTCTCCCTTCACACCGCCTGTCTCTATCCCCTCCCACTATTTCTTCCTTCAAACTGCCCATCTCTCACCACTCCCATACATTCTCCCTTCACACCACCCGTCTCTATCCCCTCCCACTACTTCTTCCTTCAAACCGCCCATCTCTCACCACTCCCATACATTCTCCCTTCACATCGCCGTCTCTATGTCGTCCCACAACTTCTCCCTTCACACCTCCCATCTCTCTTCTCTCGGACACATTCTCCCTTCACACTGCTCGCCTCTGTCTCCTCTCCCACACCTTCTCCTTCACACCGCCCATCTCTCTCCCCTTCCATACTTTCTCTTTTCTTAATGCCCAACTCTTTCCCCTCCCACAAATTCTCCTTTCACACCACCCATCTCTCTCACCCCTTCTGCACGTTCTCCCTTCACACCACCCGATTCTCCCTCCTTCCGCACGTTCTCCCTTCATACCACCCGTCTCTCTCTCTCTCCCCCTCCCACACACCATACAATTTTATTATTAACTATACCAAGTTGTGGACAAAAATTGTACAGTGTGACAGGACATTTACCCTGCTTGAGATGCTTTCCTTTTGGTTCTCCTAGCTTACCACAGCTAGCAATTCTTACCTCTTGGTTTTCTTAGGTTACCCTGCATTGAAATACTTCCCTCATGGTTCTGATAGTTTACTCGATCTTGATGTGTTTCCCTCTTGGTCTTCCGGGTAGAAATTCTTCCCACTTAGTTCCCCTAGCGTACACCAGCTTGAAATTCTTTACTCTTGTTTCTCCTGGCTTACCGCAGGTAGAAATTCTTCTATGTTGGTTCTCCCAGCTTACCAAGGCCTTAAATTCTTTCCTCTTGGGTCTTATAGATTACTCTACATTGAAATACTTTCCTTATGGTTCTGCTTGGTTACCCGAGCTTGATATCTTCCCCTCTTGGTATTCCTAGCTTACCCCAGTTAGAAATTCAGGGGTTTGGTGCAAAAGTCAGACAAGTACAATTTTTTGTGAATAATTAAAACATTTTTATTTTATTATTTTTTCCCTCATGCATGTGCTTATGTAACATGCATAAATCGTACAGAAATAACTTAGTGCAATTTCATTTTAATAATTTTCAAAAAGACCCTTTTTTCATCGATATCAAACTTTGTTTTTCCATTTTCTCAGATAGTACTTTTATTGGACTTAGCTGGTTCTTACAGCAAACCCCTCAATTATTCCCTCTTCGTTCTCCTATCCTACCCCAGCTTGAATTTCTTCCTTCTTTGTTCTCACAACTTAGCTGGTTCTTACAGCAAACCCCTCAATTATTCCCTCTTCGTTCTCCTATCCTACCCCAGCTTGAATTTCTTCCTTCTTTGTTCTCACAACTTACCACAGTTAGAAATTCTTCCCCCTTGGTTCTCGTAGCTTACCCTTGCTTGAAATGCTTCCCTCTTGGTTCTCCTAACCTGTGCAGCGAACAGAGTAGTGTGAGGTTGCGCCTGTGTAGGGCAGGCTGGCCGCGGCAATCAGGAGGAGTTCGGCCTGCTGAGCCTCGAGTACGACGAGAACTTCTGCATGGGCGGGCCTGGAGTCATCCTCAGCCGCGAGACACTGGCTCGCATTGCGCCGCACATACGTCACTGCCTCAAGAACCTCTACACCACACACGAGGACGTCGAGCTGGGCCGTTGTGTCCA
Organism: Medauroidea extradentata; assembly: GCA_003012365.1. Taxonomy (NCBI): domain Eukaryota; kingdom Metazoa; phylum Arthropoda; class Insecta; order Phasmatodea; family Phasmatidae; genus Medauroidea; species Medauroidea extradentata. The sequence continues at coordinate 18,058 of PNEQ01002867.1, read as the reverse complement.
CAAGTTCGCCGGTATACCCTGCACCTGGTCCTACGAGGTATGGCTCTCTCTCGTCTCGTAGTTTAAAAAGGCGTGGTAGATAGATAAGCGCTGAATCCATCAATTGAGATCTAAACATTTTGAAAGTCAATATTGAAAAATTACAAACCAGCAATCCTTGATAATTGTATTTGCCAACATTATGGGCAAACATTCACCCAGAGCGATTCATTTGTTAATAGTGATCTCTTGCGCCACAATTAAATGTACGAGATTTCGTCATTAGAGATTGTTCTTCAGTTATATGTTAACCGAAAAAATTGTTTGCTCAGAAAGTTGGCAAAAACTATTGTCTAGGATTACTGTTTTATGATTTTTGCACATTGGCTTCATGAAACCAACAGTTCAGAACTGGTGCTTTTAGCCCTGAATTATGTATCGCACACTCTTAAGAGGAGTCTCTAGCAAGATGTTTTCTGTCAAAATAATTTTTACCCGTATACGCATATGTCGCAAGTAACTGTTATGGGATAATAGTTTCTTTCCAGAGAAAAAAAAGTACCTCTGGACGCCACTTTTTACTGTAGTTCTATCATATATCATTAGAAAAAAAGGGGTGGAAATGTCATTTTTAGGGCACTGGCGTTCAATTTCCTGAAGACAAAGAAGAAAAATACATACTGGCGTCATACGTTCATTTCTTTGGCTTTTAACACATGTATAATAATAGTGCACTGTTACATATCTAATTTGTGTGCTGTCGGATAACGACCGAGATCGACCGCAGGCTGTAAGGCCGACTGTTACACATTCACCACGTGCCTCATTGTCTCTATGACAAGGCGCTCAGCTAATATCTGTCCTACCCTTGACAACTTTTGTTAAGTCCTCGCTCTTTAGTTTTGCAGCAGTTTCGAATATTTTTTTTAAACGCAAGTTAATACATGTATCAGAAATTCATTCTTACAGTTGTAACACTTATATATCATTGTTTGTGTCAGAATTTTTCTGTTGCGGTACACCAAATGGATTTTTATATTTTACCCCTGAAATATCACTTTTTTTGGTCAAACGTAAGCCAAAGTGAAGGATAATAATTTTATTGCTAACAAGCGATACATTATTTTAAAAAACCCTCTGGTAAAATTGTGTAACTTATGACTGTACACAGTCTCAAGTTTTTTCAAAGCCTGGTAGTTTTAGAATCAGTTCGATAAAATTATTAAAAAACTACCTAATATCAAAATCGAAGAATCGCTACATTGTTTTGGCACTAATCTACAGTTTGCTGCAAAATTTTATTGCTTTTTAATATTTTGGGGGAATAGCCCACGTCTAGAGGAAAAAAAAGTGTAACTGAACACAGGCCCAAAAACGCACCATTACTGAACTAGGTCTCGTGATTTTCCTTAGCATGGCCCGCGGGCTGGACCATGCTATATTGGACAATGTCTACTGTCCAGTTAAATAAGATTAGTCTGGTATGTATTTGCCAATAACAGCTGAAATGGTATTCCCCATTAATGCGATCCAGCCCGAATGCTGTGCACTTATACATAGTATATACATATATATAATACACTGTGAACGATAGTACAGAAATTGTACGTTTTCTGTTTCTCTAGATGTGTGGATTGATTACACAGACTTGTTATTTTGCAATATTCTGTACATTGAATAAATATCATAATTTTTTTGTAGTAATTAACCTCTGTTTTTTTGCACCTAAAACTATATTAAAATTTAAATAATTATAACAATTAGCCACGGGAAAAAAATATATTTGCAGGCGAACTGAAAAAAAAAAAAAAACTGCCGTACATACAATCGTGCAGTGCATGATTGCACAGTGTCTCGAATTTTTTAAAGCACTTTGTTAAAAATTGTACGATATTTCTGTATCAACGTGGAAATAACTATAGAGCTGTGACCAACAACAGTCACTGCTGGTGATCCCTAATTGTCGGACAATACAGAGGCGTTTTCTCTTGAAACCAATGCTGCTGACCCTTGCAAGTGGATCTTCATACAGGATGTTATACTATTCAGTCACAAATGTTGAAGACCAAAAGAAGTTTAATTTGTTTGATAACTGTGTGCCCTGAAACACATACTGAGTGAGTACTGATCTTATGTAGGCAAGTGCGATGGTCAATGTTACCACCATTAAATATTTTGTAGAGTTATTTTTTCAGAGTATATACCTATCACATTGCCTTCACCTCATAATTGAAATAATATTCAACTTGGCTACATTCTTGTATTCTCAATCACATCCAATAACTTAACTTCACCTTTGTATTTACTGTGAGTGTGATGTGTATACACTCAGTATGTGTTTCCACTTTATGGTTATGAAACAAATTCTGTTTGTTTTTGGCTGATCTATTATTAGCGACTCCTTATATAAAATATGTTTGCGTCATTTGTTTCAATGCCTTGTGTGTACAACTGCAGCTTTGCTCAGTGGTTATTGGCAGCTTGTCTTTCTGTTGAGGCGTCACTTATTTTATTATGCCAATCAGAACAAGGATACTGTAACACCACACGCCTGTTATTTGCGCGTAGAATCCCAAGACTCTTGAGAGTTAAAAACATCCACTCGTTGACCACGAAGCAGAACTGCAGGTGTATGTAAGGTATTGGAACAAAGTGGTACAAAATCTTTTCCCGAAAATCAGCGGTCCCTGTCGATCATCTCTGGGAGTTTGGTGATAGAATTTTTTAACACACTATATAACAACCTCTAGCGTTACAACTCATAATTTGGTATCTATTTACTATTCTTACGATTTCTGGTCATAGGAGATAGAAAATATGGAGCGATCTGCAGTGAATTACATGTTTATACAATTGATAACTTTAGCATTTGAATTAAAAATAGCTTTTAACATACCGTATTACATATTATGGACTGAACATAGTCAAGTCGGCAAGGCTAAAGTCACGCAGTCTTTGTCATTGAAAAACTTAAAAACTGTAGTTCCAAGTCAAGATGGTTGTTTACTGAGAAACAGTAATAATATATCGAAATTTGTTAGTTATTGTGAAAAGTATTCTTTTATAGGTATAGCTTTAATTTTTTTTTTAATTCCGTGAAAAATAGATCACATTATGTTTCTAATGACTTAGCAAACTTTGTAAATTTTTTCGAACGTTATTGAAGTTATCGTATAAGTGAACTGTAAGTAGCGTAAATAGATATGTTGTTTTTTCATTGCTGTAAGGTATTTACAAATATCATCAATATTTTAATGATTTAGAGGTTATTTTTCAAATATTTTCATGCTATGCTTTTTGTGGTTAATATATAGTGTTTGATAAAATAGTATTTCATTTAATATGGAGTTCCAACCCTTTTCCAACTACCGTTACTTAAATTTTTCGTCAGTAATATGTAATGACGAAATTGTTGAAGAACTTTTTTTGTAATATTAATTTAATCGTACTTTATGTCTCATCAACGACGGGGTCATTCAATTTGATTATTAACAACTTCACACAAGGCCAGGGACTAGGAAAGGAATCAGCTATGGCCTATACGTTGTTCGGAAATTAAAATTACAAACTTCTAGGGCTAGTAGAAGGGACTGAGTAGACAATATTTTGAATAGGAAGTTATGTCCGGAAACATACCGTTTCTGTGATACAGCCATTACAATGTGTCGTATGAGCCGGTGTTTTTGCAACCAGATAGGCAGTACCTATTACATCTGAAAAGCACCATGTCAAATTATGTGAGACGTAAGGTACATAATTAAGTGACGTTTGACTCATTACAGAAGAAAGTTAAAATTATTTGGTAACAATACCAACGGAACAAAAAATAACTTTTATTTATCACACTAACACTTGTGTCAACAGAGGGAAAAACACATTTCTGTCTGTCTTCTGCACTCGATGTGTCCCATACGAAACTGCTCACTGCAACAAACTCGATGTGACGAGAGCCGCGCTGGCCGAGGGGTCAGACCTCTCGCCTCCCACCAAGGCGATCCGGGTTCGATTTTCCGGCGGGGTTTTCGCATATAGAAATCGTGCCGGACGATGCAGCTGGTCGGTAGGTTTTCTCGGGGATCTCCCGTTTCCCCCGCCCATTCAATCCGACGCTGCTTCACATTCACAGCATGTCACCCCCACCAGTGCTAAAGGCCTCGATGTAAAGCGCTGACAAAAATCTCTTCACTCACTCGATGTGACGACCAGCAACATCGTTGCACACATTGTAGGGACGAATCATGTTCCAGTACTCACGTTCCGTCACCCCAGGTGTCTCGTTAAGTATTTTGTGCAGCGACCATAACTCGTGCCACCAGTAGTTCTTCCTCGGTCTCGACAGGAGTCTCGTGCACCCAAGTCTTCATACGACCTCACAGGAAGTAGTCCAAATGCGTTAAACCCCGGGCGATCGTGGGGATCATGCAATATGACCACCCCGGCCTTTCCATCTCTGCCCGAATCGTCGATTAAGATGTTCCCGAACACCACGTGTAAAGTGCGGTGGTGCACCATTGTGCTGACGTTCAGTGGCACCACAGAAAACTGAAATTGTGATGGCTGGAGCCGGAAATCGAACCAAGGTCCTCCAGGTAAAGTTGTGCCATCTCGGTCGGTCACTGTAGTAATGGAGGCGTAAAGTCAAATACTGAAGTATCTGTTCAGTTGTGTGTCTGTCTTTAGCCATCTCGTAGTATGTACACACACTTTGTTCTCACTCAAGAGCATCCAAGTACAGTCTAGTCCAAGAACGAGTGCAGTTGTCGTTGACATCATTTCAGAAATTATTTCTATAAAGGATATTTTCAATAAGCAGTATCTGAATTAAACTGAATGAGCGAATGTAAGTAATACGATATCTGGAAATCATATATTGATGAATGATAAACTATAAAAATTCAGTACCAAAATCGCTGTCAGATAAGTACATTCGTTCGTGGGATAGTCGATACCGGCGGTAACCCCTCGTATCGTAAATTTCGTGGAAGTTTGTAATGTGCCTGCATAAGAGTGAAGGGGCACAGTTTACAGCATATCCGTAGAGCCGTGATATTTTGGCGTTAAGACTTTTGCACCATTTGGTTTCAACGTATTTTGTGTACATCTGCAGCCTTGCTTTATTGTCAATGACTCGATGCTTAATTCACACTTATCTTGGGGTCATACTGGCAAATCATAGGCTATTGTGTCACTATAACCTTATTCTAATTGGCGCAGTTAAAGGAGAGACGTGTCTGAACAAAGAAACTATTCCAACAACCATGGTACACAGCTGCCGATGTGCACGTAAGGCATTGAAACAAGGTCGTGCACAAATATCTTCACAACAAACTCCTGGTTATACATATCGGTGTAGGTCAAAGGACTAGCAGGGGAGTTCGCCGAAAAAATTGGAATTGTTTTAATAATTTTAATATTTGTACGAGATAGGGTTTCACTGTGATTATGTTTTGCTGTATCGAAATTTTTTTAGCTCTCATAGGTTTTGTGTAATACTATGACCAAATCAAAATTTGCATAAAACTGTTCCTTGCTACAAAGGTAAACCAACTGACTTCGCAAATGAGAATTTTCACACTGAAGAGTAGTGTCACTGGCTACACCAAGCCATGTATAAAAACCACATTTTTTTTTGTATTTTTTAAAATTATTAATTAAAAATAATGTGCCAATTTTCCGAATTTTTTAAAAATAATTAAAAAATAAATATTCCATGCTGTTTTCCTACATGACATTGTGTATTCCGTGACACTGTTCTTCGGTGTGAATAATTTTTTTTTTCTGTAACACATTTGGTTTTTCTTTCTAGCAAGAAACAATTTTATCCAGTTTAGGACTTCGACATTCCATCAGCCTATACAAACCTCTGAAAGCTAAGAAGTTTTTATTACAGTAAAAAATAATTACAGTGTATGTCAACAGAATAAATTATATCTCGTGCAAACATACAATTTATTAAAACAATTAAATTGTTCGGTGTACTCACACCTTGACATACATCTGTAAAAAAATGGTAACTCACTAAGACTAGTGGAATATTCTCGATGGTCCAGTTCAAAAGGGAAGCAACTAAAAAAAAAAAATGGCATTTTTGAGTTTGGCTCACCAAACTATAGTCAAAAGTTGAAAAGAAAAAAAAACACGCAAATTCACTTGTTTTAATAATATGGCACTTTGTTCTGATTGCCAGTAAAGATATATTAAATTATGTTCATCTTGATTAAAGTGTGATAATTTCAACAAAGGCAGACTATAAATATTTTAAATATCTTAAATAGTAGCCTCTGTACTTTTTCTTCAAACTATCACCAACCAAATATGTTAGTTGACAAATTTTTAGGCGAAACGGAAATCATTGTATATCCATTTTACTCAATACTGGGAATTTTGAGTTGTTTTCCTTTTGCACTAGGCCATCGAAATAGCTGTAAAAAATTGTCGCTCACTAGACCAGTGGAATAATATGTTGTGTAGGTTGTAGTGAAGCAGTGTATGACCGAGCGCAGTGTTTGAGCTGACGAACCAGCATATTTTTAAATAGCACTTGCCAAACGTCAGCGTCCTTCAACTAGCCGCCATCTTGGCCTTGACTTCAGTTGATTTCAAGTGACTGAATTTTACGGTGGCCTTGTAGTGTGACCCTGACCTGACTTCGACTCCCGCCGACGCACCATATAAATATAATTCACGAGTTTTAACAAATTGTTGTTTAGAGATTAAAACCGTTACACTGAACCGTTTTTGTGGCTGCACGCAGTGTGCGAATAACGGTTTGTATATGGGGGAGAGATGATGAGTACACCGATCCCCCTCTTAATAAAGCGGGGGCTCGGGAGTCCTCCGGAAAAAAATTTGTTTTCAAAAAGAAAAAGGTGCTATTTAAAATTTTCGTACATAAATACAACATTTAAACATGATATAAAGAATAGTAATGTTTTATATTGACAAATAAAATTCGCATATCATAATGTTATAAAAACTGTAGATTTATTTACTTACCTTCCGTCTAAAAAATTCAAATAATTAATATTTTTTCATGGGTGGGGGGATCACTTCCCCTGGCACGGCAAGAATTGTCATGGCATGAGCCAGGGAAAAATAATTACGAGAGGGGGAATTCTCCGGCATTCCCCCCCCCCCCCCAGGCCACGACCTCTGCTTCGGTTCATTCGCACGCAGGCTGTACCTCATTGCAAGGGATGGTTGCCCGGTTGCAGAAAAACCCCACAACTAAACAAAAACCAAAGAAAAAGGCAATATTAGCTGTTGTTAACAAATACATAACATACAGACAATTCCGGAAGCGAATTCAGAAAGATGACACGAAAAATAAAAGTACTGTAACAACACAAATGACTTCCGGAATGGAATATAGACCTAATCGTCGTATGAAGAAAGCCTGCAGGAGTACCTCGGTACATTATGCCTGAAGACGGGAGCAGGTCTCGGTTTCCGTAATGTTAACATCTGTTGTAGTAGGAAGCCTGCTTTGTTGTTATCTGTGTTCTCCCTTCCATTCGTGGCTCATGTCATTTGTTATCACTTACATTCGTGTCTCATGTCATTTGTTATCACTTACATTCGTGTCTCATGTCATTTGTATTATCACTTCCATTTGTGTCTCCTGTCATTTGTATTATCACTTCCATTCGTGTCTCATGTCATTTGTGTTATCACTTCCATTCGTGTCTCATGTCGTTTGTGTTATCACTTCCATTCGTGTCTCATGTCATTTGTGTTATCGCTGTCCTCGTCCGTTTTTGTCGGCATTTTTTCATACACATTCTCTTATTTTATTGCTCTTCTTTTGCTTTTGTGTAGTTTCTTCTTATATTTCGTCACTGCACTAACATTCTTTCCTTTGGTTTTTTTTTCTTTTGGGATACGACTTTCTTTATTGTACTTTTCGGAATGTTCTGTATGTAATGTATTTGTTGACAACTACTAATATATATTTTTTACTGTGGGGGTTTTCTGCAACTAGGCAGCATTCGCTCGCAATAACGCATGTACACAAAAACGGTTCCGTTTAGAATACAAAGCCATTACAGACATCGTTCAAAAAATGGTAAATTAAAAAAAATTTGAAGCCTTTACACATATTTTTCCGATGATTTGTTTTTGAGGAAAATTTTAGAGGATATGGGTGTAATCTTACCATATGCAGCCTTCATTGTAATTGCAGGGTCCAGGGTTCGATTCTTCTTAAAGTGCATTGTTTACATGGTCCCTTTCCTCTACGGTAGGTGCAGGGTTTGAGCTGTTTAATCGTTAACCATCTAAATTGCATTCAACCTCACATTCCACTCCTTAAAAAGTTTTGTTGTAAAGCGCCAAAATTTCTTTCTTCTAGTCACCTCTTTGAATTTCTAATAAACTATATAAGGTAGACATGAACATAAATAATTTGTTTGGTTTATACCAGAGTCGTAATGTATTAGCTCAGTGCCATACACTGGCATCCATACTGGATAACCTTCAATTTTCTTTGAATTACTAAGTTGTTATTATGAGAATACAGTAGTGATCATCCTGTTTTGTTAGTGAAAAATCTGCTGTCAAGTTCATTGTACTATCCTTGATTGGTTTTTAGTTTCCTTTTAGTATAAACAGAATATTTTCAGATATATGGAAAAGCCGTATTTAAATGCATTAAACAGCGCGGAAATCTTGTGTAAAATACGCGTCAATGTTTTCGACAATCCTTTTCTGAGACAAGTTTCCTTTATGTTGATGATTTCGTTGGAAACACGTCTGAAATAGTTTCCCAAAATAAACTAAATTCATATTTCTAACATACAACACATTTCAAACAACACTGAATACTGGCTCAGTAACGATAGCAGTAGACGGCCGTTAAATTGTGGCCAGTGGTACTGAGGATTCGGTTATACCGCGAGGAATTTCATGTTTACCAACCTGAATAAACTAATGACTGTATACCTTGGAAACCGGGTTATACCGGACTTAGATTTTTTTTTTTTTTTTGTTATGGCTGCGGTTTACAGCAATTTTCATCACCATGTTTTTGTTTTTTATTTGTCCCGGATATTTTTTTCCCCATTTTTGACACAAAAAGTGACTAAATTTTGCTCTCATGAAATATTTTTATCTCTCATAGTTTTCGCGTAATGACTTGTTAAAGTCAAATTTTGCATGTTTCCGTTTTAAGGACTACACTTAAACCAACTGACATACCTAACTGATGAAATTCACAGCGGATAAAGAAGACGTCGCAGGCTACAATGTCACGTATATGAAAACAAAGAATAAAATCTTTTTTGAATTTAAATTAAATTCCAAAATGTAAAATAAAAATTTAAGAAATGCAATATTTTCTTAAAAATACAAAAATATTTTATTTTGTTGTTTAACATAGCTGGACTTGTAGCCTACAACATTGCTATCTACTGTGAATTTTTTTCACTTTGATAAGTGAGTTGGGTTTAGTGTCGTCTTTAAAACGGAAACTTACAATTTTGGCTTTAACGAACTATTAAGCAAATCTATCAATTTAAAAAAAAATTTATAAGAGCAAAATTTAGTCACATTTTGTGTCTAAAACAAGAAAAAACTCACTTTTAAAATAATTATTAAGAAAGTTTACATACTCGTGGACGCGTAGCAATAAAAAAATGTATTAATTAATTTATGTCACCGTATTGCTTTTTCATTTGTTTACACAGTTGTATGGTAATAACGGAAGTATTCCTAGTAATTTTTTCAACAGCTCGTTTCTGAAACAGTGGCGCAGCCAAGATTTGGTTTTTTTTTGGGGGGGGGGGGGGGGAGTTTGCTGTCTAGCAAAAAAAAATATTTGTACATAATATGTGTATATATATATATATACACACACACACATAATTTTTGTTTATTTACTTTATTACAATTTATCACATGCGGAACGTATAACAAAAATGTAACTATATTACAACACATAAACTGTTTTATTGCTGTTAATAACATTTTCGTTTAAAATAAAAGTAAACAGTCAGCCTGTTCATTGTAGATTTTTTTCTGATTTTTTTCTCCGATAGACTCTTTGGCCGGGAGGGAGGGGGTTAACACCAACCCTCCCCCCCTCGCTGCGCCACTGTAAGTATAAACTTACGGGTATAGTGCCTGGAGATGTTAGTGAACACAGCGGTGTGTTAGATGCCCCAGGTAGTGACGGGGCTGGGCCGCTGTGAGGTCTAGGAGCTAGGAGGATGGTAGGGACATGCTTACAAAGACATGCCTTGTGGCGCCTATACGGGGCGCCTACTTTCTGCATGACCTTCAGTAAACACACTACTGTAGCTTCTGCTCTGTGTCACACACACTCTCTCACAGATTACTATATAAGGACATTGTTTATACAGGATGTATCAGTACGGTGGTTGTAAACTTTCAGGAGAGATAAGCTTCGTTTCATTCAAGCTGGTGTACATCGTTGCACTAGCGTAGCTACGCCAGAAAAAATCCGTTTCATTCAACAGGATGTGATGTCGTGTTGTGATTACACTGAGATTTATTCAAGCTGGCGTAGTTACAAATTTTTGCAGAAAAAATTACACCTGGTCTGTTGAAGGTGTAGCTGGTGAAGCGTAGTAAACGAGCGTGCCAAGTTTAAATTAATTACATTTCGTTTATGAAGATTTCGTTAATGATATGTGTTTCATATAAAGGTTTTCATAATTCTTGCAGATGATAGTGGAATAGCAGTAGAGAACGACAAAAAATTATGTATGTTATGTTAGGGGTGAATTTTGTTATGTGTGGTGGTTAACACACGGTAGTAGGGGCCTAATATAACCTCAACACTTCACATTTCCTGTTTAAGGTAAGCCTTTTTTTATTGAATTTTGTATCTTGTAATAGCACATAGAAATAATTTTAGAAATTGACACTGATTATAGACTTATTTTATGATATATTATCGATAAAATAAATACTCTGCCCACAACTGAATTCAGTTAAAAAAGAAATATTCTCGCAGATAAGCATGCCAGTTTAAAAAAGTATTCCTATGCCTAGGGACCCTTTTTTTCGCGAAAAGAATTTTGCCCCACTTTGTTTCAGTGCCTTACGTTCACATCTGCAGTTCTGATTCGTGGTCAGTGATTGGATATTTTAACTGTCACGAGCCTTGAGATTCTACCGGCAAATCACAGACGTGTGGTGTTGCAGGAAAGTTTTTGTAATTGGCTCAGACAAATGAGCTACGGCTCTTCACTCATACACGCTGCCAATAACCATGAAGCAGAACTGCAGATGTGCACGCAAGGCACTGAAACAAACTGGGACAGAATTATTTTCGCGAAAAAACAGGGTCCCTACTAATGTGTTGTTATAAGATTAAAAATAAAAAAAATAAAATAAAAAATACACCTTAACTTACATACGAATGATGAAGTGTTGAGGTTATGTTACTACCATGTGCTAATCACCGCACACATTTCAAAATTTCCCCTGAGACAAATGTATATCAATTTTAGTCGTTTATTATTGCCTTTACACTTTAATTTTCACGAACTTGTTTATTAATCAGTCATTTGACAAATCTTTATACACAATGGACGATGCGCACAACATTCGCCAAAAGTCGTTTCATTCGATGGCGTATCTACACCTGCATACATCGAGACGTCGTGTCTCCTGCGACACCCACCAAACACAAGAAATAAAGGACATGGACAAGAGGAGAAAGCATGTTTATTAATTCTAACACAGGAAAAGTTCTGGGAAGTCTTTGGCTGGTGATGACGATTGATGTCCCTTTATGTTCTTTTTTGTTAGTTTTTGCTGTTTAATAATAATATACATACTTTCTTCTCTTGTTCGTGTCCTTTATTTATTTCGTTTAGTGTCTTGACTACAGCGCCAGGAGGTGTGTTTCCGTCTATGCGTTGCTATGTGATTTCCCATAGTCTGGATGTACTCTATCTCATAGGCGTAACTAGGGCACGGGCCCCCTCGAAATAAATAACCAACCAAGGTCTTCAAAATTACAATTAATTTAATATTGAATAATCAGTGATACTGTTACCAGTAGAATATTCAATGTTTAGCAATGAAAACTGCTAAAATAGCACTATTTTGCACCTTGAAATCCGAAATTTTTCCGCTTGAAGATGTGGTGGGTGATCCTTTATAATATTCGCAGGATAGCCTTCCTTCACCGTCTGAAATTCATAAATTCTGACTACGGTACTGATTGCAGGTAGGGGTAGCTTGAGTATAACAGTATTCACAGAATTGTGCCCTTCTCAAATGTCCATTCTAGTTGCGCCTATGCTCTGTCTATCCTGAAAGTTTGTAACCGCTGTACTGATACACCTTGTAGACCCCCCATGATTTTCGCGAGAAGGTTTATGGAGAACTGTTTCAATGTTATACAAACACATCTGCATCTGGTTGTTGACAGTGTGTCTTTGTAGAGGGTCACTTACTTGACTATGCCTGCAGTTATATCAAGGTTACTGCGAGGACACCACATGTCCGTGATTAGCAGGTAGAATCCCAAGTTGCTGAGAATTAAAAATATCCAATCACTGCACAGTAAAAAACAATTGTACATTTACAAGGAAATTCTTTTAACGTAATATCAGAACATTATCAGTCAGGTAATAAAAGTAAGATGTCAGAAACCTTTTAAAGTGGTTACAAATATCGCAAACAACTTTGGGAACTAGTAAAATAATGCTAATGAGCATATTTTTCGAATTGAAACAAAATAAACCTAGGAGACCTTTCACATTTTACAAAACATTTCGTAATTTCACAAACATTTTTTTGGAAACAAGTTTCCAAAAAAAAAAAAAATCGTAACACTACAAGCAATTATTGTAAAATGAACCAGATATTAGCTGTAAATATACAAAATTTGTTTGTAGATTTACAGAAATGTTTGTAAATATACAAAGAAATTTGTAAGTGCACAAAATTTTTGTAAATTTTACAAAATATTTTTGTAGTGTTACAAATAACTTTTTAGAAACAGGTTTCTAAAAAATGTTTTTGTAAAAGTACAAACATTATTTTACTGTGTGACCACCGAAGAACCGGGTACCCAAAAAAATATCGCATTATGTCAAAATACACGCGAACGAAGTCGCGGCCAGTAACTAGTGTTCATATAAAATGACACGTACGAGACAGTAGTAGCCGCCTGGTTGGACGAATCTTGCGTGTTCGAGACCAGGAAGTGCGGAAGTACTAAGGGCGACCATGCACGCGGATCACTTTTGCCCTTAGGCGTAAGTTAGTGAACTGATTGTAGTCTTCTCGCCGATACTTCGCCTCTATGAGACAATCTGTGATGAAACGTGTATTTTATAAAGTTATTTCTAAATTAAAAATGGCGTGTAAGATATTATACTATACATAATGCTATCGGCTACTCTGTTTCATATAAGTTTGGTAAAATTTTACAGCTACTTATGGACAATAATATTTAATAATTTGTTATGTGTGGCACTACACAAGACAAACTTTGCAGTACAAATGGTGAAAAGATATTTCTGGCTCATTTTAGAACTAAAAATGCCTTGCGTTGTGACACAAATCACAAAATGTAAAAAATTATTGCCCATAAGTAGTTGTCAAATTTTACCAAACTTATATGAAACAGAGTATATGTTATAAAATATTACAATATGATTATCCTATTATTTTCTACAAAAATGTTAAAAAAAAAAAAAAAAGAAACGTAAAAAATATAATTTTTCGCCAGTCAAAATTTGGAATGAAATATTAGTGTATGTTCTGAAATGTGGATACGCTGGCTGACAGAATGTTGTTCCTAAGCAGACATCTGCCTAAACTCTGCAGTAGGCTACATCGCTGTACTCTCTGGACAGGCAGCTAACACGTGTAACCACATAACTAGACACGGATCCAACGAAAGATCGCTACAAGGTTAAAGAAACAAAGCTTCTGTTGCGTATAATTTCGCTACAATACAAAAATTACTTTCCTAGTATTTTTGGATTGCCCGAGGTTGGCTCAGCGGCTACGGTGCTCGCCTCCCATAAAGGCAATCCGGTCTCGATTCCCGGTAGCTTCGACCAAGTTTTATCCACGAGAGAATCGTGCCGGGGATGGGGAGGGGGGGGGAGGTGCCACTGGTTGGTGGGTTTTATAATAGATCTCGTGTCCTCCCCACAAAAGAAAAAAATTGAATCCAGTATTTTCCGCTCCGGAATTAATTTGTATTGTATTTTTCTTTTTTGTTTTTGTGTCGTTTTTCTGATGGGTACGGCTTTTGTCTTATGATGGGGTTATTTTGCCATACAAATGCTTCAGTTATAAATATAAAGCCTTGTACACACAGTTATCTTTCTTATGTTCTTGTTCAAAGCGACTTGCACCGTGTGACTTGTATGCAAGTAGCGTACATGCAAGGTCTTGCATTCTAGCTTGAATATTTTACAGACGGTTCTACTTTTCATACACTTACTTGAGCAGGTCGTTTGTGTATGTTTTTATTTGGCTCGTTTACGTACGTTAATTTATTCTAAATAATGTTTATTTGAGAGTAGAGCACAAACTGAAGCCTTGCATAGTCTCAAAAAATTTATCAGTTTCTATCCTGTATGTAAATGTTATATTTTATAATTTAAAATTACAAATTACATATTATTGTTAATTATGATTAGAGGTACGTGGAATTCGCGGATTCAATGCCCTGTCAGCTAGACTCCACGAACCTATGTATATTCCAGCCCATGTTATCCGTTCATTCGCTGTCAAACCTGTAACAAGTAAAGAGTAATTCGTTCCACGTTTCATCCAATTGTGTTATTGGCTGAGAGTATTCAAGGACGTGACTGAAAATCTGTGACCCAATCGGAAAGTGACAAAATTCACATGCGTTTGAATTCCAGCTCATCGTGAATCGAATCTGCGAATTTCACGTACCTCTAATTATCATAGTAAGAAAAGTAAAAAATTGTGAAAACAAAACAGGGCCTCATATTTCCAATGTTTTTTTTTTTTTTTTTTTTTTTTTTTTTTTTTTTTTTTTTTTTTTTTTTTTTTTTTTTTTTTTTTTTTTTTTTTTTTTTTTTTTTTTTTTTTTTTTTTTTTTTTTTTTTTTTTTTTTTTGCTTGTAGATAAATTCAAGCTAGCACGAAAGTACTACCGAGCGAGTGCACGTTACGTTCATGAAGTTTGTATACAAGGGAGTGTATGTACACTTTCTTGTACACCTTTTCGTGATCACCTCCTTAGTGAAGAATGATAACCGTGTGTACTGGGCTTTAGACTACTGCGAAAATATGGCGTTTCAATTTAGTGCTCTACGCGTAACGAACGTTGGTTCAATTCTTGACGCGCTCGCAGATATCGCCCTATCCTTGTATTGTAAGATAGTTGCTATATTTATGTAGTTAGAGTCTAGCTTGTCTACGACACAGAGATAATTGCAGAAGTAACCATTGCTCGAGTTCACAAGGAACGAGGCAGGAATCAGCCCCGGAGTATATTATGGAATAGTTTCAACATTCGTCTGGAGTGATTTTGGTAAATCATGGAAGTTTGGATGAAAATCCGACTCCTCCCGAATGCAGGTACAATGTTTTTCCACCTCATCGCCTCGTTCGATCGCACGTCCTTCAATTTGTTTTGCGTCAAACAGGTCATTTCTTTATTTCCGCTCTCAATAGGTCTACTATTCAAGCTGTAGACCTCATCACTAATGACTACCTTTCCGTAGGCTTATAGAAACGTTTTACAAGCATACATTTCTCATAACATGTCTGTATCAAAATTGAACTGTTTTTGGGACCTACTCGCAGCGAAAACTATCATCTAAAACAGTAATATAATTTTCTTAACAAATGGCCATAGCGTATTTAGTGACGATTTAAATTTAAGTTGTGGAAATACCGAGCCTGGTGACGCAACATTAAGGGCGCCGCCTACCCGCGCGTGAGAGACTCGAAAGCGACAGAGCAGTAAGGTCGACCTTGAAGCCCGCATCAAATACCGCGTTGCCTTAACGAGCCAAGCGCTGAACTAGCGTGCAAGGTTCTCGCCGAACGGTTTTTACTATGGGACACTAAGCGGTGACCATATAATAGTATTGGTGGAAAGTCTGTAGCAAAGTTAAGTGCAGGTCGCAATCTGAGTTTCACTTACATCCGGTTAGTACAGTTTGAAGTACGGAAGCCTGAAAAGGCCGTTTTTAGCCACGTCGGAGGGCTTAGAAAAACAATGGTTTTAAATGAGTTTGTTTTCTTTTCGTACGTTGGCACAGTGGGTACACGTAGAATATTTTCGTAGAAAAACCCTGTTTACGAACACACTGCAACGCATTTGAAGCGTGAGGTAGGTGGCCGCCTTAACTGCTTGGCCTCACATTCGGAAAGGCCGGAGTTCGACTCCTGCCTCCAGTAATTCTGATTTCTGTTTCATGTGGTTTCCCGAGATCACTCCAAGTGAATGCTGGGATGTTTCCTTGACGAATACCGTGACCGACTTTTCTCTCAGTTCCTGTCATTGTACCAAGTTATGTGTAACTGTCACTATACTCTAACCATTCTAAGGTTGCAGCTAATTCATTCAAGTGAATGACAGTTAAATCTTTGCACAGCGTAAAATTCATTTGAAATATTGAGAAATATAAGGTAACTGTATTACGGCACGCAAGTACAATGTGAGGAATCAAGATATAATTCTACTGCTTTGATTTATTTTGCTAGCAAGTTTTATTTCTGCTGCAACTTTAGAGTGGACAGAGTATAGTGACCTCGCTACGTAGACTAGGCTTAAATCACTCTACATTGCTGTAAGAGACCGTGTCACTTATCTTGAGGAATTTTCGTTACTGCCTTCCTGATTAAAATCAAGAGTTAATAGAAAATATTTCAGTAAGACGTAACTAATTACCTTGCCTTTAATTAAAGGCATTGTATTCGAAAAATTTAAGCGTAACTATGAAATAATTAAACTAATTTAAATTTTAAGATGAAAATTCTCTCTCATCGAATAATAAACGCTACATAATTACCAGTACAGATTTCATACAATAATACACCACTAATAGTAAACTGTAATGTTTATATCAACGAGCATTAACCCTACGGTTTATACATATAAAAATAAGGTCTTTATATAAAGAAACATTTCCGGTTATTCGTCACATCCTTAATTTATTAAACGGAAGTAATTATTGTTACAAAAGAGGTGACGCCAGATGAACTATAAACCTACAGCTATAAACCAATACCGGAGCGCTTTGGCGAGAATTCTAATTGTGTTATCACATCAAACCACCAGATAACAGTACCATACATTTTAATTGATTTCAGATGTGTTCTCTATGGAGAACATATTTTCGTTGAGAAAATAAAATATAGCAGTACGATAAATACGTAAAAATTAAATAATATGTGTTAAAATAATAAAATACAATAATTATATAAAAATAATATGAAAATGTGTGTTAGTTTCACCTCATATCGCTAGGTTATTTTTCACAAGCTTATTCCTAGTATTTACATAGAGCTGTCCGGTATTGTCTCTAGGGTATTTGGTTTCACCTCATCGCGCTAGGTTATTTTTCACAAGCTTACTCCTAGTATTTGTATACAGCTGTCCGGTATTACTCTCTAGGGTATTTGGTTTCACCTCATCGCGCTAGGTTATTTTTCACAAGCTTACCCCTACAATTTGTATACAGCTGTACGGTATTACTCTCTAGGGTATTTGGTTTCATCTCATACTGTTAGGTTATTTTTCACAAGCTTACTCCTAGTATTTGTATACAGCTGTCCGGTATTACTCTCTAGGGTATTTGGTTTCATCTCATACTGTTAAGTTATTTTTCACAAGCTTACTCCTAGTATTTGCTTAGAGATGTCTGGTATTGTCTCTAGGGTATTTGGTTTCACCTCATCGCGCTAGGTTATTTTTCACAAGCTTATTCCTAGTATTTACGTAGAGATGTCCGGTATTGTCTCTAAGGTATTTGGTTTCACCTCATCGCGCTAGGTTATTTTTCACAAGCTTACTCCTAGTATTTGTATACAGCTGTCCGGTATTACTCTCTAGGGTATTTGGTTTCATCTCATACTGTTAGGTTATTTTTCACAAGCTT